>PVIA01006423.1:0-97810 GCA_004024845.1 Tonatia bakeri | reverse complement strand
TTTTGAATTCTTGTTTCTTCATTCTTTTCTGTTTGGTTGTTCCTTTCTTCCTTCTGGTCCACTCCATTGATTTGAGTCCCAGTTTTCTTCCCCTCACTATTGGTTCCCTGTGCGTTTTCCTTCATTTCTCTTATCGTAGCCTGCATCTGTTCATCTAATTTATGTCCAAAGTCAACCAATTCTGTGAGCTTCCTGATCACCAGTGCTTTGAACTGTGCATCTGGTAATTTGGCAATTTCTTGGTCACTTAAAAAAAATTGGTTCTGGGGATTTCAAATATGTTTGAGCCATCTTTTTAATTTTCCTTTGGTTTGGATGCGGCTATTTCATAAGGGCGGCGGAGCCTTAGGCGTTCACGGGGTGGGGCACCCCAGTCGCTGGGTTGTGATGTTGTATGTGGGGGCAGGGTCTGAGAGGGAACAATGGCGCTTGCTCCGCTCTCTCTAGGACCTCCGCTCCCTCCAGTGCCTCCCACAAACAAACTGGGCCCCTGCTGTCCTGGCTCCCGGGCGGTGGGCTGGTGCACCTTCTCGGACTCTGTGGGTTTCCCCGAGAAGTCTCCTGTGAGAGTCTCCCGGCCTCAGTTCCCAGACGGGGCTCTTAAGCTTTGAAACGCTGTGGTGCTGCCCGTTTTTCACTTAGTTCGTGCGCAAACGTGTGGCTGCGGACAGCCAGCTGCCCTGCACCCCTCACTGGGTCTGCTAGTCACCTCTGTGCTTCCGCGCCCAGCGTCCGCCACCGGTCCGTCCGCTGCCGCTGCCGTCTGCACCCTGCGCGCCCACCAGCCAGCGCCTCTTCCTGCCGGGAACCCTCGACCACACTTGCAGGCCTCCCGACTCCGCCGCTCCTTACTGGTCTGGATGTACTGGAGCCCGACTTCTATTCAATTAATTTCCCTCTGTTCTGGTTGTTAATTGTTTCTCAATCTTTGTTGTTTTCAGTCTTGGTTGCGCGAGGAAGCACAGTGCGACTGCCTATGCCTCCATCTTGGCCGGAACTAGATTTTATTTATTTTTAGAGAGAGGGAAAGGAGAAAGAGAGGGAGAGAAACATCAGTGTGTGGTTGCCTCTCACGCGCCCCCTACTGGGGACCTGGCCCGAAACGCAACCAGCAACCGTTTGGTTCACAGGCCGGCACTCAATCCACTGAGCCACACCAGCCAGCGTATAACTAAAAATCTTAAAAAAAAAAAAAAAAAAGTTTTAACTTCCTTACACAGTAGGTTGCTCATTAGTTATAGCGTCATCCCCATACACCAAAAGGATGCGGGTTCAATCCTCAGGGCGCATATGGGAGGCAGCCTATCAATATTTCTCTCTCACTCTTTTCCCCTCTTCTTCTCCCTCCTAAAAAAATCAATAATAATGAAAAACATATCCTGGGGTGAGGATTAAAACTTTTGACTTCCACATTTAAGTCTTTCATCCATCTAAAGTTGTTTTTTTTTGCAGGGGGGAGTTTTGATATGGAAATCCAATTTCATTTTTTTCCATCAGGATGGCAAAGTTATTTCTACAGCGTTTGCTGAATACTCATCCTTTTCCAGGTTCTCTGTGGTCCCCGCTCTGTCATATTTTAGGGTTTGTGGGCCTCTTTTGTGGCTCTGTATCCTGAACCTTAGTTCAAAAAAACCAAAATAAAACATTACCATCTGATGTTATCAACATATAAAAATAGGGTACTTGATGAGGACATGCCAGATATGAAGATTGTTTAGCATTAGAAAAGTAGATTGTCACATTAATGGAGTAATGGAGGAAAACCAGGTGGCAATTTTCATAGATGGAGAAAAAGCATTTGATAAAAACTTTATCAAAAAAAAATATTTTTTGGACAATAAGCTAAGCATCTAAATCAAATGGCTGGAAATTAGCAGTAAAGCAAATTCACAGAGACAAACACAAAATAAATGATAAAAATATGGGCAGAAATTATTGATGAATGGGGTGAAGAAGAAGACTAACAAAGGCAACAGCTATAGACCGACCTTAACAAAACCGGGTAAGAAAAAGAGATAGACCATGAAATACAAACTATACAAGTGAATAATTATAGCCAGGGCAGAGCTTTAAAAAGTAATGAAATAATAGTATCATCGACTATGTGCTAATATGTAAAAACCTGGATGAAATGGCTAAATTACCAGAAAAATATAAAATGCTAAAAGTTATACAAAAATAAAAGAATTTGAATAAATCAGTAAGTACTAAAGTGTTTGAAGTTACAAAGATCTCTCTTTCTTTAAAAAACACAGGTAGAGACTATTTTCTGGGTGAGCGATGTCAAACATTCACGAAATGCTTAATGCTTATCTTTTTATTTATGTCTTTATTTTTAGACAGAGGGGAAGGGAGGGAGAAAGAGAGAGAAACATCAATGTGTGGTTGCCTCTCACGCACCCCGTACTGGGGACCTGGCCCGCAACCCAGGCATGTGCCCTGACTGGGACTCAAACTGGTGAACTTACAGTTCACAGGTCAGCGCCTAACCCACAGAGCCGCACCAGCCAGGGCTTAATTCTTATCTCATACACATTGTCCCAGAAACTGGAAATCGTGTAAAGTCTGTCTAGCTCACTTTGGGAAGCTGCTGCAAAATTGGTTCCAAAACCAGATAAGGAACATATACAAGAAAAGGAAATTAGAAATCCATTTCACTGTGAATGTGGGTATAAAAACACTAACTCAAATAATGGCCTACTAAATCCAAGATTATATCATAAGTTACCACCATTGAGTAGGATTTATCCCACTAATGCAAATATGGTTCAAAATTTCAAAAGGAGTCTTTTAATGTAATCCATCATATTAATGGACCAAGGAATAAAACGTAATGATTTCAACCACTGTAGAAAAGTCACTTGATAAGGTTTTTATATCTATTCATTATTAAAAATTGAAACAGTAAACTAGGAAGAAAAGGAATTTTTTTTTTAACTTCTTAAAGTTTCCAGCAAACACCATAGAAATTTTGGGAGACTTCCTTGTAAGAGTAAGGATAACATTAGGGTATTCTCATCATGGCTAGTGTTTAACACATATTGTCCATAAATCCTGACTAATGCTTTATTAAAAAATAAAAGGAAAGAAGGTGTGCAAAGACCAGAAGGATATAAAAAAAGCTTTCAATATTTGAACATGATGTAATTGTATACCCAGTAAAACCACTGGAATGAACAAACCATAAGAACCAATTATAAGAGATGTCAGTAAGGTTCCCAGTTACAAGATTAACCTACAAAAATCATCTCCATTTCTCGACACCAAAAATAAAGGTTTTAGAAACAGAATGTGATGAAAACACCAGTCACAATCCCAACAAAATGTAGAAATCATCTCGGAACCAGCAAATAAGAAAACATAAAATTCTGTGGAGAAAAAAAGTCTAATAAAGCCCCTAAAAAAGATGATCTGGATAAATGCAAAGGTATGCCATGCTCTTGGTTGGGATGATTAAATATTATACAGACGTCAATACCTCACAAATAATTTAGAGATTCAGTACAATTGCAAGCAAATTTCCATTTGGATTATTTTATTTTATTTTTTTTAAAAGATTTTATTTATTTTTAGAGAGGGAAGGGAGAGGGAGAGAGAGAGAAACATCAATGTGCGGTTGCTGGGGGACATGGCCTGCAACCTAGGCATGTGCCCTGACTGGGAATCAAACCTGCGATGCCTGGTTCGCAGCCTGCGCTCAATCCACTGAGCTACACCAGCCAGGCGGATTATTTTATTTTTTAAAAATATTTTATTTATATATTTTTAGAGAGATGGGGAAAGGAGGGAAAAAGAGGGAGAGAAACATCGATGTGCTAGAGAAACATCAGTTGGTTGCCTCTCGCACGCCCCCAGCCTGGGAGCTGACCTGCAACCCAGGCATGTGCCCTGAGTGGGAATCAAACCGGCAACCGTTTGGTTCACAGGCTGGCATTCAACCACTGAACCACACCAGCCAGGGAAGATTTTTCAGAATTCTTTACATATTCTAGCTTTCTAGTTATTTCTTTGGGGCTTCTAACATATCTCTTAATTGAACAGAATCAGGTTCAGATTTAGACTAGCTCAATTCCAATGAGAATGAATTGTTAGTCCTATACAACTCTATTCCCTTTACTCTCTCTTTACGTGGTATTATTGTTATACATACTGATGTTACAGATTGAAGAACACACGGTGATCGTTGATACTTTACCATCTGTAGCCCCTTCCTTAGGTTTACTCTCACCTGTCTCCTTTGTGCTATTATGGACAAGTACTTACAAAAATATTACATTCCTATATCTTGTAGTTTCAACAATAAATTACATACATATTATTTTTTTACAATTGCCTTTTTAAAATAGAATTTATTTATTTCATTTTTAGACTGAGGGGAAGGGAGGGAGAAAGAGAGGGAGAGAAACACCAATGTGTGGTTGCCTCTAGTGTGCCCTCTACTGGGGACCTGGCTCGCAACCCAGGCATGTGCCCTGATCGGGAATCAAACCAGTGACCCTTTGGTTCATAGGCTGGCACTCAATCTACTGAGCCACACCATCCATGGCTGCAATTACTTTTAAAATCAGTTAAGAGAATAAAGGAGAAAAACAATGCTTGTATACTGTCTTTTATAATACCATCATAACCTTTGCTAGTTTTTTTCCCCCTGTGGATTTGCATTAGCCCCTGGAGTCCCACTGCTTTCAGCCTGAAAAATGTTTTTAAAAATTTTTTTGTAAAGCAGATCTGCTAGCATCAAACTCTCAATTTTTACATATCTGGGCATGTCTTTATTTTACCTTTAGTTTTGAAAGACAGCTTTGCTGGGTACAGGATTCTTGGTTGACACATTTATTCTTTGAGTACTTGGAGTACGTTATTCCACTGCCTTCTGGCCTCCATCCTGTCTGCTGAGAAGTCAGCTATTTATCTTATTGGGGTTTCTTAGCAAGTGAAAAGTCATTTTTCTCTTTCTGCTTTCAATATCATCTCCTTGTCCTTGACTTTCAACATTTTTACTAGGATGTGTCTGACTGTGGGTGTCTTTGTGTGGATCCCATCTGAGTTCATGGAGCCTCTTAGATGTGTAGGGAGGTTAGTGTAATAAATGTGAGAAGTTTTCAGCCATTGCTTATTTGATTCTCTCCCCCCCCCCTTCTGGTACTTCCATGCCATATATGCTTGCTTAATGATGTCAACAACAGGAATAGGCTCTGCTAGAGACTTTCTATGTGTGGGCTCAATATACAAAAACAGAATGTCTAGAGGAAAAGAATCATCTATTCTCCACGTTGGTTCTTTTAGCTCTCCTGTGTTTTAAAATACTTAAAGTAAAAGGGGTGCAAGGGAATTTTGGGGTGGTGGTCACGCAACATATATGTTTGTCAAAACCCTAGAACTGCACCGACAAGGGAGAATTCTCATATGCAGATAATGCCTGAATTTTCAAAATACTTAGTTTAGCAGAGTGGCGCAGCGGAAGCGTGCTGGGACCATAAAAATACTTATTTTTTTCCATTTTTTCTTTTATTAAGGATACAGGTTTGACAACCTGAAATTTAAAAGCTCTTTGTAGAAAAAACAACTCATGCTAAAATAAAAAGTGAAGAAATTGACTTGAACAAAATTGTACTTCATGTGACGGAAATCACACTAATAATCTCTTCATGTCAAGTGACAGAAAAGGGAACAAACCTCTTGGATTCCAGGAAGCCAGAGGGCAAAAGATAGGAAGAGACAATTCATGACAGAGGGGATGTTGCCCTGGCTGGTGTGGCTCAGTGGACTGAGTGCTGGCCTGCAAATCAAAGGGTTGCAGGTTTGACTCCCAGTCAGGGCACATGCCTGGGTTGTGAGCCAGGTCCCCAGTAGGGGGTGTGTGAGAGGCAGCCACACATCTGTGTTTCTCTCCCTCTCTTTCTCCCTCCCTTCTCTCTAACAGTAAATAAATAAAGCCTTTTTTTCCTCTTTTGTAAAGAGGCAATGTAGTGAGCAATTGACGGTTCTTGAAAGATATCTCACCACATAAAAAATCTAAATCATTCCAGTAAGTCAATAACCAGGGAACGTTTTTTAATGAGAAGACTCAGAGCTGGTGGGTGAGGCTG
The DNA here is from genome assembly GCA_004024845.1 of Tonatia bakeri. Lineage (NCBI taxonomy): Eukaryota > Metazoa > Chordata > Mammalia > Chiroptera > Phyllostomidae > Tonatia > Tonatia bakeri. The sequence goes on along the minus strand of PVIA01006423.1, from coordinate 91,721 downwards.
GGGTGGATCCTCTCCTGCTCTGCGGCCTATCCTCACATCCTTCTGGGTAATGAAATCAAGATCTTTTCTTCTTTGGGGTCCACTTCTGGGAATCCAGAGAAATAAACCTCACTGTGGGAAAAAAAAAAAAGCTTTATCTCTCAACGTGTTATTCACAACACTAATTAGAATAGCAAAACACAGGGTGGCAGCGGTGGGTGGAGGTGGTGGGACAACTTCAATTTGTTCCAAAAGGGAATTGGGCAAGCATGTCCCAACCACAGAGACGCAGGGGCGCGGGGAAGGTTCCCAGGACTGAACCTACCTCCGCGCGTGGACGGCGGGGGAAGACGGAAGGAAGAGGCTGCCACTCCAGCCCCATAATGAAATAAAACTGGTTACAGGAAACTTCCACCTGAGGCGCGCATCTGGGTTGCTGCGAGACGCCATGGATCCCCATACTGCTTAGCAGGAGCCGGAGAATTAATAACGGAGAGGACGATGGGATGGTCACAGGGACCAGCACGTGAATGCTAGCAGGTGCAGGAAATTGCACGTCTGAGCCAGCAGGTCAGCACGACCTCCAGGAACCGGCGTGGGGCGGGGTGCCAGTTCCCGTCAGGAGGAGCGTTCACGAGGCTCAGACGGTCGGTGAGGGGGGGTTGCTGTAACCAGCAATCTCTGCTCTGGTCCCGTCCCCCTCGTGGGTCAGAGGCCACGTCACGGAGCCGTCTCTCCTCCACGCACTGCAGGAGGTGTTATATTTTTAAAAGGCTGAAGACTCTAAAGCAGCAGGGGAAATAACGAATTCTAGAAATCAGTGATACAAAACAAAGCTCCCTGCTTGAATGGACCAGGGAGGATGTCAACACTGCGAGGAGCGATCCCAGAATCCAGGCCGAGCGCAGCCTGGTGAGGACTCAGCAGCTCCCCGGCTGCTCCCTGCGCTCCCCTCGGAGAGGGGAGCTGGCTTTGATAACGGGGGCGACGCGAAGAAAGAGGCAATATGTTCGATCAACCCTCAGAAACATATTCCTCCCCGCCCCCCGCCCCCCAACTCCCCTGAAATCGGGAGACATCTTTCAACGGCCAGCACCACACAGCTGCTCCTGGTGCCACGCGAACACTTGCAGAAGGGGTGCCTGGATCCTAGGAGAAAACCCTGCAGATGAGACCTGGCTGGCTGGCTCGGCTGGTTGGAGCATCGGCCCATGTACCAAAGGGTGCAGGGTTCGATTCCCAGTCAGGGCACATACCTAGGTTGTGGGTTCCCTCCCTGGGTAGGGTGAGTGCAGGAGGCAACTGACCCCTGTTTCTCTCTCATGTTGATGTTTCTTTCTCTCTCCTTCCTCTTTTTGTAAAATCAATAAGCATATCCCCAGGTGAGGTTTTGTTTTTTTTTTAATCCTGCAGGCCCTGGATGGTGTGACTCAGTCGATTGAGTGCCAGCCTGTGAACCCAAAGATCACCAGTTCAATTCCCAGTTGGGGCACATGCCTGGGTCTCAGGCCAGGTCCTCAGTAGTGGCGTGCGAGAGGCAAACGATAGATGTATCCCTTGCACATGGATGTTTCTCTCCCTCTCTTTCTTCCTCCCTTCCCCTCTCTCTAAAAACAAATAAAATCTACCCTGGCTGGTGGGGCTCAGTGGATTGAGCAGCAGCCTGTGAACCAAAAGGTCACCAGTTCGATTCCCAGTCAGGGCACAGGCCTGGGTTGTGGGCCAGGCCAGGTCTCCAGTAGGAGGCGCTTGAGAGGCAACCACACTTTGATGTTTCCCTCTCCCTCTCTTTCTCCCTCCCTTCCCGTCTCTCTAAAAATAAATACATAAAATCAAGAAAGAAAGAAAGAAAGAAAGAAAGAAAGAAAGAAAGAAAGAAAGAAAGAAAGGAAGAAAGAAAGAGAAAGGAAGAAAGGAAGAAAGGAAGAAAGGAAGAAAGGAAGAAAGGAAGAAAGGAAGAAAGGAAGAAAGGAAGAAAGGAAGAAAGGAAGAAAGGAAGAAAGAAAGAAAGAAAAAAAGAAATCTCCACCAGATAAGAAGGGGGAAAAGCAGTTACGGAAAAGCCGATCCAATCTTCAGCGCCTTTGTGCCTGCGGCCACCACTCTTTCCACGTTTCCCTCCCTCACTGCACAGGGAACTGTCACCTCCCTCACTGTGCAGGGAACTGTCACTTCCCTCACTGCGTAGGGAACTATCATCCCAGACATCTCAGCTTGACTGTCACGGACTCAGCAAACGCTGGAAACTCTGTCCCTGACGCCACTTTCTCTATTGCAACTCTGCTTCGAGGAAGCTCAGAAGCCGGAGCCCTGTTTGTGAAGAGATACATTTATTTGTGAGTTTGTTCATTTCCTGTTCTTCTCTCAGCATTCAGAGTTTCCCGGAGGCAGGGCCCAGATCTGTGAGTGTGTTTCACGGGCTCTGCCCACTCATCCTGCCCCTGGGGAATGTGAATACTCTGGTCTCTTCAGGAAGAAAGCCGGTAACATCGATGACAAACACACAGCCTATGAACCTAGTATTCTTAATCTGAGGATCTAGCTCAGGTAACAGCTCAGTTGGTTAGAGTGTTGTCCTGATATGCCAAGGTTATGGGTTCGATCCTGAGTCAGAGCACCTACAAGAATCAAGCAATGAATGCATCAATAAGTGCAACAACAAATCTTTCTGTCTCTAATCAATAAAAACATACTTTAGCGTATGCAATATAAAAAAAATTAAAAGCGTGGGACCTGTATCAAGGAAGGCAAGCACTTCTCAGAAACTCTCAGCCTACACCTGCTACTCCCAGGCAGTGCCACCTGGCCCCCACCTGTCACCAGGCGACCCGTGAAAGCAGGTCATTGTCTCTGGGCCCCTGCACCCTGAGCGACACTGGACACTTGAAGGCAACAAGCAGGAGAAACTGGACGTCGGGTGGGCCGCTAGCCATGTCTGACTGGAAAAAGGGGGTCAAACCAATGGCCCCATCCCACTTAATGTAAAAACACACGCCATGATCCCCACTGATCCAAGTGCTGGAGAAAACTTTGCTCTTAGTCTCCAAACTCTGCCTTGAGGACACCTGGCTCATTCACTTATTTAACACTCACAAGAGGCGTGGCCCGCCCGGGCACAGCTCGGGGCTTAGCACAGATATGAACTCATATTCTCCACACAATCGTCCCAGGGTCTGTCTGCTACTGTGGCCAGAACTGTGCCCGCAGCCGGAACACAGAAATACATCCATGCCTTGGGCTACTCAGAGCTGACCTTCACCATGCCGAGCACAGTGAGACAGGATCCATGATCCTCTGCATTTTGCCGACGCAGAAACCCAGGAACAGAGTGGTTAAGGAATCTGCCCAGGATCACACAGCTCGAAAGAGGTGAAGCCAGGATTTGAACCGAAGGTCACCTGTCCCTAACCCTTCTGCTGTGCAATAATACATGGACAACGCATAGTAGGTGCTCATGGAAGCTGAGCTCCCTTCCTGAGATGGGGCCTGGGACTGGGCCCAGGAAAGGACAAATGCAGAGAGTTGGAATGATACTGTGAAATGAGTCCTCTGGAGTCTCTCTGCTCTTTAGTCCCCAAACTCCTGGCTGCCAGGGCCTATCAGGACCCACATCTAGTGACACGTCACGGGCTCTGATACTGGTTTCTGGAGCCACCACAACTCTTGCCCAAGAGTCTTTCCTGGACCCTTATCTGCTCCCAAATTCACTGACAAGCTTCCTGCTGCACGCCCTTGACCCCAACCCGGGCTTAAGGCTGGTAGCCACCCTGGAGAGACAAACAGACAGCGGAGACAGACAGAGCTTCCTTGGCCTGGCCCTTGCCCTGGGACGCAGGACACGGTGACATGGGATGGGAATTTGGTGGGGGACACCTCAGAGGACTCAGAGGGTGGAGGCTTGGGGACAAGGTCAGCTGGGGTACAGCACGGGGAATACAGGGGGAGCTTAGCTGGCCAAAGAGATGGGAAGTTCTGAGCCACCTCCACCGGGAAGTGCTTTCTTGTGCCACCTGTCAGCTCCACCAGGGAAGAGGTTTCCGAGTTTTGACTATTTTCATTGCTGTTATCTGCTGAGGAGTGTGTCTGGGAGACACTGTGAGTTCAATGCCTGTTTTTATTTTTTAAAAGATTTTATTGATTTATGTTTAGACAGAGGGGAAGGGGGTGGAGAAAAAGAGGGAGAGAAATATCAATGTGTGGGTGCTTCTCCTGCATCCCCCACTGGACACCTGGCCTGCAACCTGGGCACGTGCCCTGACTGGGAATCGAACCAGCAACCTTTCAGTTCGTAGGCCTGTGCTCAATCCACTGAGCACACCTTCTTTATACTGCAAAGAGCCCCTTTCTGTCTCAACCCCACATTCCCAATTCCCCTTACCTTGATTCAAAATCAATTCTGATCTTCTTTCCTTCCTGTATAGATGAGTTAGCATTTAGCATCATTTCCTCGGCCTAAGGAACTTTCTTTAGGAATTCTTATGGATGGATGCAATAAATTATCTCAGACTCGGTTTTTCTGAAAATATCTTTATTTCATCTTTTTTGAAGGATACTTCCACAAGTTACCTAGTTCTGCACTGACAGATTTTTTTCTCCTAGCAGCACCTTAAAGATGCTGTTCCATTGTCTTATGGCCTCCTTTCCACTACAGTGAGAAGTCAGCTAGTGTTAATATCAATGTTCTCTTGTATGCAATGTGACATTTTTCTCTGGCTGCTTTCAATATATTTTTTTAAAAGATTGTTATGTATTGATTTTTAGACCAAGGGGAAGGGAGGGATAAAGACAGGAGAGAAACGGTGATGTGTAAGAGAAACATACAACAGTTGCTTCTCACATGCCCCCTACTGGGGACCTGGCCTGCAAGGCAGGCATGTGCCCTGACTGGGAATTGAACCAGTGACCCTTTGGCTCACAGGCCCACTCTCAATCCACTGAGCTACACCAGTCAGAGCTCCTTTCATTTAAGATTTTAAACGTATTTGTATTAGGTGCTTTAACATCTTTGCATGTTATAATATCCATGCTATTGTGGAGTTGTTATCTTCGTTTCTTTTAACTGCTTCTTCTGTTGAATATGCCTCATACTGTCCTGTTACTTCACACGTGGAGTGGTTTTTAATAGGATCCTTGGCTATCATGCGCGATGTATTGTAGAGACTCTGCATTGCGTTATGCTCCTCTGAAGAGTGATTCTTGTTCTGGCAGGCAGTTAGGGTGGATGAACTCAAGCTCCCAACTCTGAGCACACTCTGTGACAGGCAACAGCTGAAATCTCTGCTCAGTGCTTTCACATTTCAGCTGTGGCTTGTTCACCAGGCATCTGGGGGTCTCCAGTGAACATGCATGATTTAGTAAGCTAAGGATTTGGGTGGATTTTTTTCTGTTAATTTTTTATTGTGTTTTTTCCCCCATTATAATTTATCTCCCTTACTGGATGGATTTTTTTTTTAAATATGCAGATCTTGGAGTTTACCTTCTCTTTGGCTTTCTTTCCTCCACAATCCCCTGCCTCCTCACTACCTTTCTGGCCAATCTGCCCGCTAACCTGTCACCTCACACCTCCAGCCAGTGAGGACGCAGAGGTCACACTGCACTCTCACCAAGAAGGTGCGGACTCGTAACTCTGACCTCCATCAAGGGTGGACTCTCTCCTCTGGCTTATGTTGCGTTTGGTCACTCCCCAAGATCTTTGAAAGTGGAGTGATTCTTAATATTTTCTCCAGGTTTTATGAATTTTTATTTGTAGGACTATTTATCTGACAAAGATACTCTGACATTACCTCACATCAGAAGCCCCTTAAAAATTTTAAATCTGCTCTGGCTGGTGTGGCTCAGTGGATTGAGTGCTGGCCTTTGAACCAAAGGGTCACTGGTTCTATTCCCTGTCAGGGCACACGCCTGGGTTGCAGGCCAGGTCTCCAGTGGGGGGCATGTGAGAGGCAACCACACATTGAGGTTTCTCTCCCTTTCTTTCTCCTTCCCTTCCCCTCTCCCTAAAAGTAAATAAATGAAATCTAAAAAAGAAAATCATGATTTAAATTTGTATTTATTTATTTATTTATTTATTATTTTTGTAAAGATTTATTTTTAGAAAGAGAGGAAGGGAGGGAGAAAGAGAGGGAGAGAAACATCAATGTGTGGTTGCCTCTCACGTGCCCCCCACTGGAGACCTGGCCTGCAACCCAGGCATGTGCCCTGACAGGGAATCCAACCCGGGACTTTTTGTTCCGCAGGCCCAGTCCAGTGAGCCACACCAGCCAGGGCAATCCTTTTTATGTTTTTTTCATAGCTCTTGTAACCTTCTAAAGCAGGATTTTACGGCTATATTTACTACACATACAGTGTTTCCCATCCGACAGCCCCCACTAGGATTAAGTTCCGCGTGGACCCGTTTTGTTAAAGGGCAGTACCTAGAGCAATGCCGCCGTGACTGCCGCAGTAAGTGCTCACCAACCCTGGGCTGAGTGCAGCAATACATAAAGGGGCCTCAGAGGGGACCACGAGCTCCGCAACGCAGAGAAAGGTCGCCCGAGGCTCTGACCTGCGGTCATCGCTCTTGTTCCAGAAAGATGACTCCTGCCACGGCTCCCACGTGCCAACCTGCGGAGGCGCGGTGTCTCCGCATGCTGACCATAGCCACCCTGGCCGTGTCCTTCCGGGTGGCCGTGGTGGCCAACGGGCTGGTGCTCTGGATGACCGCCTTCCGCATGGCCCTCACCGTCACCACCACGTGGTTGTTCCACTTGGCCCTCGCCGACTTCGCGGTCCTGGCGTCCCTGCCTGTCCCCATCTACAGCCTGGCCAGGGACCAGTGGCCCCTGGAGGACTTAGCCTGCAAGCTGTACATGGCCTTCTTGTCCTTCACCTTCTTCACCAGCATTTGCCTCCTGGTCCTCATCTCGGTGGACCGTTGCACGTCCGTCCTCTACCCCGTCTGGGTCCGCAACCACCTCACGGTGCAGCCAGCCAGCTGGCTGGCGGTCGGCGCGTGGCTCCTGGCTGCCGCCGTTTCCTCCCCGTACCTCCGACTCCAGCCCGCAGAGAAACCGCAGGGGAGTAAGTACTGCTACTTCAAGTTCGACACAGAGAACAAGAGGCAGGAAAGCTCCGGCGACTGGGGTCCGGTGACTCGCAAAAGGTACATGGCGGTGACCATCACTTACTTTGTGGTGGGCTTCTTGGTGCCCCTGGTGGTCATTGGCACCTGTGCCCACCTCCTCCTCGCCGAGCTCCGGAGGGGAGGGCTGGGTCCACAACCACCGGCAGAAGAGGTTGCTGCTGGTGGTGGTGAGCGCCTTTGCCTTGTGGTTCCCGTTTAACGTGGTGCTCTTGGTCCACCTGGGGCTACAGAACCCTCATGACCCCAAAATGCTGCTCATCCTCTGGGCTACCTTCTCCTTGGGCTCTTTCAACAGCTGCCTCAACCCTTTCCTCTGTTTTTGTTGGCAGAGATTTCCAAGAAAAATGTTCCCGGTCTCTGCCCCCTGCCCTGGCCAGGGCATTTGGTGAGGAAGGGCTTCTCATTCACCTTGCTCCCCAGGGGAGGTGCCCAGGGGATGATGGAGGCCTTAGAGTGGAGGCCGAAAATCCTCCTGTGTAGTTCGCAGCTCCTTTAGCAGGCTGGCTTCCAAAACTCTGCCAAACCCGGCCTCTTCTTTCAGGAAGTCCTCCTGGCACCACTTCATCTAAATCTCTGTATTAGAGACACCTGATTATGTCCCTGTAACCATTCTATCCTTCCTTTATGGGAAGACTTCCTTTATAGGAAGACTTCAAATAGAAGTTTTCTGTGGTTAGCCAGAAAAAAAACCCCCACGAAGTTTCCTGGTGTCCTTTGCAACCAGGTACAGCCATGTGAGTACCTTCTGGCCAACAGGTGTGAATGGAAGTAATCAATCTAACTTCCTTGAAGTGCCCTGGAATGGAAGAGGGTCTGCCCTGTATTCCTCCCTTTCCATGGTCTAGAATGCAAATGTATCAGTTAGGTTTTGCTACATAACAAACACTCCAAAACTTAGAGGTTTAAAACCGTTAACCTTTTCTGATTTCAGTGGTCAGCAATTTGGGCTGGGCTCAGCTGTGCAGTTGTGGTCTGGGCTGGGCTTCCTCATGTGGTCAGCTGAGTGACTCTGTGCTTCTGGGAGGAGTGTCTGGGTAGATGGCAATTGACTGAGCCACGGAACTCTCATCGTCCTGCAGGCTGACGGGGGAGGGTTCCATGAGCAAGGTGGAAAGTGTGAGATGTACACTTGACACTTCACACAATGTTGCTAGGTTCAAAGGGTGGGGCAATGCATTCCACCTCTGATGGGAAAAAATCTGCAAAGTGACATCGCCAAGGAGCACAGATACAGGAAGGCATGCGGAACTGGGGCCATTTTTGCAATCTGCCACAGCATGTGTGGTGGCGAGCTGAGCCGCGTGGAAAGCGACTGTGTTCCCATCTCTGCCCGGGGATGTGTTAACTCACGCTGTGAAGAGAGAGATGTCAATTTCTAGCTCATTGAAACCACTGTTATTTTGTATCTCTGTTAGAGCAGCTGAATCCCTTAGCTATCATGCTGCCAACCTCTGGAACTTGTGCAAAGTGACAATAATAAATTTCCTTGTTGTTGAAGCTGTTTGGAGTCTGGTTTTCTGTTACTTAAAACCCATAGCAGCCCCACTGACATGTGCAATAAACACTCCCGTCTGGAGACAGAATCCCAGTGGTCCGTGGTCACAATAAGTGTTCCTTGGATTCTGGGTAGAGGCAAACAAACACATATTCAAACTCAAAGCTACCATGTTACTTGTTCATAACCAAAGAGGCAGCTCTGGCCCTGCTCTGATGCCCTGTGAGAACTCCCCTCAGGGCCTCAGGTCTCTCGATTCTGTGCACCAGGTGCTTTCATGGTCCATGGGTGGGGAGAGGAGGCAGTGACGCAAAGACTGAGTATCAGGAAGGACAGAGCCATGTTGAAAAGTCATCTGGGAGCCCCTGCTGGTGTGACTCAGTTGGTCGGGCATCGTCCTGCACACTGGAAGGTCAGCAGTTTGATTCCAGTCAGGGCACATGCCTGGGCTACAGGTTCCACCCCCCAGTTGGGGTGTGTACGGGGTATGGCATACAGAAGGCAGACCATCGATGTTTCTTTTCCTCTTTCTCTTCCTCCCTTTCCCTCTTTCAAAAATAAAATTTTCAGAAAAAAAGTAAGCTGGAAGTTCTGGCCAGGTGGCTCAGTTGTTGAAACATCCTCCCATATACCTAAAGGTTGCAGGTTCAATTCCCAGTCAGGGTGCATACCTAGGTTGTGGGTTGGATCCCTGGTTGGAGAGCAAATGGGAGGTAACCAATCAACGTTTCTCTCTCTCTCTCTCCTTTCCTCTCTCTCTAAAATCAATAAACATATCCTCAAATGAGGATTAAAAAAATAAGCTGGGAAAAGTGGTTTATTCAACACCAAAATGTTACAATAATGTAGGCTTGTGGTAAAGAGAAAATGATTTTTCCTGTCCTTCTGAACCCCCCATTCCAACTTCTTCACCCGAGAGACATCTAGTTTCTGGTGTACACCCTTCAGATCCCCTGCCCATGCCTAAGCACTTGTGATTCAGAGAACGCGCCATATACATCATGCTACATTGTGTGTGTGCGTTTATGAAGAGTGCATCGTGGAGATGGTTGCGGGTAAGTACAGGAGAGATCTGCCGCATCATTATTCCACACAGGTGGCCAAGTATTTCCTCGCCTGAATGCCCTGTGCTGAGTCCCCTACTGATGAGCATTCAGTTTGCTTTCGAATCTGCTGCGGTGACATTTTTGAAGCCTAAAAAATTCCCTTGAACCCACACCCTGAGCGATACGAACGCAGAAGCAGAGGCCTTCATCGACCTGTCAGAGTGACACTCCCAGGTCTCAGCAGGTCACAGGCCGGAACGTGGCTGGCCACCCCAACCGTCCCCACGATCCTCCTCTGAAGGAAATTTTGTCCTAAATGCTATCATGAACTTTTTTTCTTTAGCCTTGTCTTTTTGCTGTCAAAATCTTCATCTGAAGCATTTCAAGCCTACAGTTACGAGAATAATACAATAGACCTTTCAACTAAATTTACCAAATGTTGCTATTTGCACACCCGCACATCCCATATTTTCAGTCTTTCTTCTCTCTCCTACTCATCTCTCCCCTCGTCTCCCTCTCTTCCTCTCTCCTGCTTGATCCTGCTTCTTTTCTCCTCATCTGAGCATCTCTACCTGCGTATCTGTGTCTCCTTGTCTTTATTAGTTTCTCTCTCTCTCTCTACTTATCTGTGTATCCTGTCTATCTGTCCATCCAGCCAGCCGTCCATCTGTCTACCAGTCTCTCCACAAACACACAGATGTACACACCGTGGCACACCTGCCGTGATGAACAGACCCACCGGGATGCTTGAGGTCTATGAGGAGGGAGCCCCACAACGGCTGTCCCTCAATGGGCCAGTGGTTAGAGACACCTCTAGAAAATTTTAAACTTTTCAAAAGTAGGCGCAGACATCATATTGTCCTGATTAAATTCTTTTTTTAAAAAGATTTTATTTATTTATTTTTAGAGAGAGAAGGGAGGGAGAAAGAGAGAGAGAGAGAGAGAGAGAGAGAGAGAGAGGTGCAGTTGCTGGGGGCTGTGGTCTGCAACCCAGGCATGTGCCCTGACTGGGAATCAAACCTGCAATGCTTTGGTTCACAGCACGCGCTCAATCCACTGAGCTATGCCAGCCAGGGCCTGATTAAATTCTTTACTCTGTGTCTTCTAAGACTAAGGCACAACCATAATATTACTGCCACCCTCAAGAACGTTAACACTGATATTAATTAATATGCAGTCTGCATTCGAATTTCCTAATTGTCCCAATAATGAAATCTATAGCATTTTTTTTTTTTTTAATCAAGAGCTGCCCTGGCTGGTGTGGCTCAGTGGATTCAGTGCTGACCTGAAAACCAAAGGGTCGCAGGTTTGATTCCCAGTCAGGGCACATGACTGGGTTGTGGGCCAGGTTCCCAGTAGGGGGTGCACAAGAGGCAACCACACATTAGTGTTTCTCTCTCTCTCTTTCTCCCTCCCTTACCCTCTCTCTAAAAATAAATAAATAAAATATTTTTAAAAAATCAAGAGGTTGTAACGACATTCTCTCACTCAACATACACACACACAAATGGACTAAGTAGTAGGTCAAAAACACACCACAGGTTGGTTCCCTAATGCAGAAGTAATACAGACCACACTCAAAATTAGATATTAACAACAAAGGATAACTGAAAACACTCAGATTGCTTTGGACATTTTAAAACACCCTTCTAAGTAAACCCTGGGTAACACAAAGAATAAAACTGGTGTGCCACTTTATTTAAAAGTGAGCACACTACAGATCAGAACTTGAGAGGTGGGGCCAAAGTTGTACTGTGAGGAAAATTTATAGCTTTAAAATGCTAATTAGAAAAAAAGTCTAAAGGGGGGTGGGCAAAGCAAACAACTCAAGGAGCCAGAAGAAAACTGATAACCCCTGGCTGGTATGGCTCAGTGGATTGAGCGTCGACCTGCAGACCAAAGGGTCGCTGGCTCGATTCCCAGTCAGGGCACATGCAGGCCAGGTCCCCAGTAGGGCGCGCTTGAGAGGCAGCCACCTACTGATGTTTATCTCCCTCTCTTTCCCCTTCCCTTCCCCTGTCCCTAAAAATAAGTAAATAAAATCTTATAAAAAAAAGAAAACCAATAAAATAGATGCTCAAAAACTTGAAGGAAAGCATTGACAAATATTAATGAGGCAATTAACCAAAAAGAAAGTGGATAATGATAAGAAACTGGTTCTCTCTCTTTTTCTAACAATGATATCTTTTTATATTTGTACTTGTGTTCTTCCGTGAATACTCCCAAAAGACAGGATGGCATGCTGGCCACTTGTGCCTGGGTGACACCAGTCAAGTTGCTTCCACCCTCTGTGCCTCAGTTTCCGAAAGAATGAAATGGGATAATAATAGCCCCTCTCTCAAAGGGTGATCATGAGAATTGCGTACATTATTGCTGGTGCTGCGAAGATGCAATGGAAATGTTTGCTATTATGGGTATTCTGATCTGTTAAGATTCCTCCTAGGAGACCGGGGTGAGGTCAGAGGGCCTGGTTCCCATTGCCCGACTCTGCCAGAGGCTCTCCACAAGGTTGTTTCCCGTGCTTGGCCTGGCCGCTGTCAGTCTCTTGGATCTTAGCTTTCCCTGAGGAGGAGAGTGGGATGGTGGAGAGGTTGTAAATTCGCATTGATTTTCTAGTGAAGGCGGCTAAGCAGTCTTCCCTGGAGACTGCGGGTTTTTGAGCTGGCTGCAGGATTCTCCTGGTGGGGGGAACAGGTGTGATTGGTAAGGCAGGTGTTGAGTGAGACCCAGCTCAGACAGGGTGCAGCTGCTGGGTGTGGTCCAGCCTAGTGAGGCACTCAGCCTTTCCCTGAGCAGCCTCCAGGAGGGAAGTTTGTGAAGGATGCCCTCCTAGGCCTCGGATTCTTCCTGGGCCAAATACAGGCTGAAAATCCTTGTCTAACAAGATTTCTGTAAGAACCCAAGAAGGTGACTCATTCCTTCAGTCTTCAAACAAGGGCTGCTCACAGGTATGGATCACGTCCTATGCACCGGAGCCTCATCAACGTGCAGACTCCCCAAAGTGGCATCGCGTAATTACGCTCATTGGACAGATGAGAAAAGGTAAAGGCCCAGAGAGGTAAAGTCACTTACCAAAGGTCACACAGTAAATAAGAGATAGTCGGGAACTGAACGGTCTTACTGCACTCATCTATCCGGTCATGGTTAGTGGGCGCCTGTTAGGTGAAGGGGTCGGTTCTAGGCACTGGAGCTAGAAAGGTTAAGGAGTGAGCAACACTATAAGGGGAGGGGCCTACGTTTGATGGAGAGGGGCTGCCACTTCAGGGGGCAGGGCTACGGGGCTGCCAGTCCTGGGCTGTAAGCGGCGGGGCGGAGCCACTACAGGGGGCGGGGCTAGGGCCGCCAGTCCAGGGTCTGTCAGTAGGTGGGGTACTCTGGAGGGCGGGGCTGACACTCCTCATCTTTCAGGTCCCACAGCCCCCCACCTCCACGCCATCCTCTGACCCTACAAGTATCCACCGAGCACACCATACGTATGAATCTCTCCCACCCCCCGGGATTCAGGCTCGCCTGCCGTGAACGCGGCAGCCTCTGCCCTCGGAGCTCCCAGCCGGGGGAAGACAGCCCTGCAGCACATCCCACGGAAAGACGCTCAGCTCCCCGGCGGGAAGGCGGCAGCCACTCTCTTAATCACCACCTCTGTTTCTGTCAACAGGGAGAGAGGGGAGGCGGAGCCCCAACCCGCCGGGTGTGCTGTGTTCGCAGCTGCGGGAGAGAGACAGACTGTCATCCAAGTCGGAAAATAGCTGTCATGAGACTCCTCAGCCCCTGACACCTGACACCTGACACCTTCCCTCTCGCTCGCGCTCTTGCGATCTCGACTCCGGCTGCACAGTCGGAGGTTCTGCTCCCATCGTGTCTGAGCCCCGACTGCTTTCCGACGCCCATTACCTGCCCGAGTCCAGGGTCCCAGCCAGGGTCAGGAGGTCAGGGTCGGGTTCCGAACTTGTGCGCTGCGGGTCTTCTGGTTTTCCCATTCTCGTTCCCGCGCAATAAAATGAAGAGGGGCAATGTGACAGCCTTACCCCCTTGCCTGTTCCATGTGCTGCTGCGCCCCCTCCCCCTTTCCCGCTCCTGGGCTCCTGGGACGGGTCCTGTGGGGTGAACGACGTGCCGTCCCACCCGCTCAGGGTCCCCCTGGCCTGACCGAGGCCTGGGTTTCAGGTGCTAATGATGCCTTTCTCTGTGTCTCCTGTCGTGAGCGATGCGGGGGACCCCAGAGGCGGCAGGCTGGCCCGGGAGGTGGACACTGACAGTGAGTGACTGAGGCGTGCATGGCAGTGCCAGAGCAGGCACCAGGTGTGAGGGCCCAGGGCTCGAGCTGGGGACTTTGATAGGCCTCCTTGAAAGGCCAGGCTGAGGGGCTGGGACTTTGTGCAGGGGCACCGGGGAGCCATGGGAGGTGTGTGAGCAGGGGAGGGACAGCGTCAAGGCCAAGGGTGGAAAGACCCCTCTGGGGCCCCGCGAGGAGGTAAAACCAGGCCAGGAGAAGGCTGGAGTGGGGGTCCAGCAGGAGGGAAGGAGGACTGAACAGGGGCCGGGTGGTGGAGCTAGAGTGGGGGGAGGGGCGGGCAGGCCAGCCAGGAGGGGCTGGAGGGAGAGGCTGGTAGTGAGCTACCTCTAATCCAGGACCCCCTCCCCCTCCCTCTCTGTGCCACCCTCCCAGTCTTGGGCACTTGGTGGCCCATGGGAGCCACAGTATAAGGAGAGTAGAGCAGGGCCCCCACTTCCCTGAAGGGCTCCCCTCCCTTCCTCTTTCCAGACCACAGCCCCACCCCTCCCGCCACAGCTTGGCCACTCCAGGGCGGAGGGCAGTGTCTTTGCTGCCCTTCTGCACCCCCTTCCACTTACTAGGACCCCAGGAACTCCCTGGGCCCACCTGCATGACCCAGGGTCCTCTCCCTAACTTAGGGTCATCTGCTTAGCACCTGTAGTTCCCCTTTGCCACGTGATATAACATGTAGCTTCCGAGGATGTGGACATGGACATCTTTGGGGCCATTACTATGCCCACCACAACAGGCTCGGGATCCTTCCTTGAACCTGTTAAGCCCTTTATTCAACAATATTTATTCCCTGAGCAGCTGCTATGTGCCAGGCACTGCTTTGGGATGAAAATCCCTACCCTTACGGAGTTTCTATAGCACAGGTTGGGGGTCAGGAGTGCCGACAGACAACAAAATAAGACAGGAATTTAAAGTAATACATGGGGCCTGGCTGGTGTGGCTCAGTGGATTGAACACCAGCCTGTGAATCAAAGGGTTGCTTGTTCGATTCCCACGCAGGGCACATGCCTGTGTTGTGGGCCAGGTCCCTAGCCAGGGATGCATGAGAAGCAACCACACATGGATGTTTCTCTCTCCCTCTCTTTCTCCCTCCCTTCCCCTCTCTCTAAAAATTAATAAATAAAATCTTAAAAAAAGAAACATAATTCCTGTCATTGCTGTAGCTTGAACCCCCTCTTAGAGACCCTGCATACCAGAGAGGTGTCACCTGACCCAGTCTGGTCCACTGAGCAGTGGTCAGCAAAGGGTTTCTGGGGAAGGTGGCACCTAGAAGGGTTTTGGAGGATGAGTAGGAGTTTGTCGGTGGAGCCGATGGGGCACAGCAACGTGCTCCAGGATGAGGAGACAGCGAGGACTCAGGCTTAGTGTGTGTGTGAGTGTGTGTGCACGTGTGTGCGTGTGAGCATGGAACCCCGGTGCTCGTTTCAGGAACTCCAGAGCAGTGGGTGGGGAAGTGGTAAGCTTTGAGGCTGGCGGTGTGGGCGGGGCCACCAGAGGTGAGGCTTCGGATACCTGGCTGAAGGGCTCAGACCTCACCCCGGGGCGATGGGAAGAGAGCGCCCAGGCAAACAAACGATCCTTCGGCTCACAGGTGGGGAAACTGAGGCTCCTGCTCAGACTGGACCCTGACTCCCACGTCCTCTTCTGTTCACTTGTGAGCTGCCCACTCCTCCCCACCGTGAGTCCTCAAGAGAAGACCAGGCTGCCAGCTTCTGCTTGGACGCCTGGAAGACACCTGGCCCCCCACCTGCTGGTGAGTGCGGGACCACAGAGGAACAGAGTGGGTAAACTGAGGCCCACAAACAGAGCAAAACCTGGGTGCAGATCTTCCGAGTTAACATCCAAGGCCTCTGAGGTCATGGAGACGTGAGTTCAAATCCAGACTGAGACTCTGCTTAGTCTGTTTTGATTTTGAGCAAGCAAATCTCCCTCCCCAGCTTCAGTTTCCCCAGCTGAAAGACTGAGCTGTTCAGAGCAGCTGCCTCGTAGGGCTCTGCACAGCATGGCTCCTGTAGTCCTCAAGTGGTGCAGGTTTCCTGAAGGGGTGGAGAGGGGCAGCAGGCTCTGAGATTGGAGAATGGGCTGGTTCTGGGGTCGGGCAGGGTCAGCCCACCCAGGGCTTCACCCCCAGATGAAAGGAAGGGCTGGGACTTTGTCCAGGGGCAGTGGGGAGCCATAGGAGGCCTTTGAGCTGGGGAGGGGCAGGTCAGCGCTGGAGCCATGGGGTGGCCAGACTGGAGGCTGGAGTGGAGGCCGAGCTGAGTCCACAGGGGAGGTGGCGCCTGAGCTGGGCCAGGGCACAGGGGACAGGGCAGTGGGAGTCAGCATGAGACTGAGGGGTGGCCAGAAGACATGGGGAGAGGGCAGCACCTCGGGTTTGCGTGGACGGTGACTGTCCCCGCAGTGGAAGGCCTGGGGAAGTCTGGTGCAGGGGGAGGGGTGGGGGGCATGCTCATGCAGAGGCCCATGGTCCCCACAGCATGACCCAGTCCATGGAAGGCCCTTCAGAGACTCGGCGGCCGGCACCCCTTGGACCCCTGTGCCCACCGGGGGCCGCCCTCTTCCTCTGCTACTCCCTGGCCACCCTCGCCTCCTACCTGCTGGAGGTGGCCAGTCACTGCCTGGTGATCCGTGTGGCCGGGCCCTGCCTGCCTCCCGCACTCTCGGCCGCCTGGTTCGGCCACCAGGCCATAACCGATGTCACCTTCATGGTCCTCCTGCCGCTGGCCCTCACCTGGACACCTTCCGGCTGGCCACTGGGTAGCACCTTCTGCCACCTGGACCCTGGCCTTGCCTTCCTGACCTTCTATGCCAGTGGCCGCCTGCTGACCCGTGCAGCTGCTGACTGCTGCTCCTCGGCGCTCTGGCCAGCCTGGGCGCTGAGCCACCGCTCCGCCCGCCGGGGGATTCTCTGGGCCGGTGGCTTCTGGCTCCTCTTGCTGGTCCTGGGCGCGCGAGCCCCTCGGGGCTGGATGGCCCAGGTCGAGCTTCCTAACGGGACTTCCGCCGTGGAGCCACCCCGCCTCTCCTCAGACCTGGCACTGAATCAGCTGGTGTTTGGCTTCGGGGTGCCCCTGGGGGTCTTGCGTGCCTTTCACAGCCTCTTGAAGGCCCAGCTGCGCCTTGTGAGGCTCACAGGGAGGCCCCCACTGCTGGGGCTGCCCTGGGCCTCAGGGGCCATGTTATTCCTCTGCTGGTTCCCCTTCCACCTGCTGCTGCTGCTGAGGCTGCTGGGGGCTCGGGAGGCCGGGCTGGGCACAGAGGAGGTCTGGGTGCTGCTCAGGCCCCTGGGACTCACCCTGGTGGGGGCCAGTGGCTGCCTCAGCCCTCTGCTGTGCTGGTGTGGGCACCGGAGCTTCAGGCAGTGGCTGTGGGGGGCCCTTTGCTCCTCCTGCCCAAGTGTAGGGTCTGAGGGGGAGACGGGGTTGGGCACTGAGGATGGAGACCCGGCCTTCCTGCGAAGGCCTGAGGAAAACTGAGGGGTTGCGGACAGTGAAGGGGAGGAGGGGAGGGGGGATTTTGCCACCTGGCCATCCTCTGGAGAATGGGGGACATTGATCAGTGAGAGGTGGTGAGGTGAAGGGGGAGAACAGAGACCCAGAGAGAAGGGGACAGGGATCCAGAGACAGAGCAGGTGAAGTGGAAGAAGAGGGAGCAGCGGGGATGATGCCGCTGGGATGGGACCGCCTCATTTTGGCGGCAGATGGAGGCCGAGTCTGGGAGAGGAGGCGAGGCTGCCGGGAGGGCCCGGGAGGGAGATGAGACAGAAGGAGGTGTGGGGACAAAGACACCAGGAGAGACAGAACTGGGGGGAGCTCTGGGGCGGGTGGAAACGGAGCTGGCGTTGGGCTGAAGGACAGGAGAACAAGTGGGGAGAGAGACAGACAGACAGGGAGACAGAGCCCAGCAAAAGACGGAAAGCCGAGGGCCTGGGTCTGATGACGGGAATGTAGACACGGGGAAGGAATTTGGAACTAGACTCCCAACCAGCCTGGCAGCCAAGGGTCCGGGTAATGTCCAGATGTGGAGTATTCAGGCCTAAAACCAGGAAAGCCCCATGCACACGGGGACCCCTCGGTCTCCTCGGTGGGCTGGGTAACAACCCCGGGCCCCAAAATTCCCCAGGTTCCCAGTTCCTTAGGTAACACTCATCTTCTCCTGAGATACGCGTGCCCCTCCTCACCGCCCTGCCTGTCCCGTCCCTGCCTGGGAGCCCTGTTGTTTCCCATCTTTCCAGGGCAAACTCCCAGATGTTTCCAAACTAAAGGTTAGTTTTTGCTCCATGCTGCATGACTTCCGATGCGTCCACAGAGCTACCTTGGAAATGCACAGAGCCCCAGTGGGGAAATCTGTCTCTCTCAGTCTTCAGGAAATGCATTGTGGTGATGCCGCTTGACCCTGTTGGCATATTAGAATCTCCAGGGGGAGCTTTTAAAATCCGATCGATGGCCAGGCCCTGTCCCCAGGTGTTGTGGTTTCAGTGGGCTGGGCTGGGCACTGGGTGCTGGGACTTTCAAACCACCCCCCACCCCAGGAAGCCCACAGGCCGAGGGCCTGAGCCCTGTCCCTCCGCAGCACATGTGGTCTTGAAAATTTGACCCTGATGGCTCCCAGGGGACGGAGGAACAAGCACTAAGTGGTTGGAAAGCCTGGGGGAAGCCAAGACCAATGTCTTTGTCAATAAATTGTTTTGCAAACACCGACAGCCACCAGGCATGCTCGGGGGGGAGGGGGAGTGTCAGAGTCTGTTCTGGGTCCTCTTCCTTCAAGCTCCCAGTTACAGCCACCAAGGACCGGAGGGGAGAGTGGGAGGGGGTGGGAGGGGTGGAGGCAGATGGAGACTCATGAAGATAGGGAAGGATTTCCAGGAAGCCTTCCGGAAGGGCCGACACAGAGGTGGCAAAGGACACTCCAGGCAGAAGGCACAGCATGTGAAAAGACACTGGGGCATTTTAAAAAAGGCATCTCTGCTCTGGCTGGTGTGGCTTCCTCAGATTGCAAACCAAAGGGTCACGGGTTCGAGTCCCAGTCAGGGCACATGCTTGAGTTTCGGGCCAGGTCCCCAGTTGGGGGTGCTGGAGAGGCAACTACACACTGATATTTCTCTCCCTCACTTTCTCCTTCCCTTTCCCTCTCTAAAAATAAATAAAATCTTCAAAAAATCATCTGTGAGTTCTGTGTGGTTAAGGATAGGCCATGGTGGGAGATTAGGAGATGGACGGAATTTTTAAAAAGGAAACACTGGAGGGAGTCAGTCACGCAGCCTTCGATGCTAGGCTGAGGGGCGGTGAGAGTTGTCTGGGGACTGGGGAGCCCCAGGAAGGCTGTAAGCAGGGAGGGAGGGGTCAACTTTGAGTGTAGAAAGGCCCCTGTGAGGGGTGAAGAGAGATGGGGGGGTGAAGCAAGGGTCCAAGGTAGCCTAGGCAGGGAGACGGTGGGGGGGCGGTGAGGGGGTGGAAACAGCAAGGACCCCTCCTCCCTTCCCTCCTTCCCGGTGTCAGAATGTTGGTTTTGCAGCCAGCCACTTCACTCCCGGACTGGTCTAACTTCTGCCTGGGAAAATAGTCCAACACCGTCTCCATGTGGCCATTCCGAGTATTGCAACCAAGGTCTCCTATAAGGAAGGTAGTCCAGATCAGGACGCTGGCGGACTAAAGGGGGCGCGATTACTGAGGATGCGGGAACCGCCGGCCCACGGGATTTGTAATCCAGCAGGCAAAATGGGAAACCGTGGGAAACTAGGATCCCATCCGTAATGAGAACTTGCTGGGTCTTTCCCGGGAAACCCAGGCTGTTCGATCACACTATTCAGGAGTTGCCTTCTCAGATCTTGAGTTGAAATGAAAAAAAAATTAATACTCACTTGAGGATATATTTTTATTGATTTTGGACAGATAGAGAGGGGGAGAGAGAGAAACATCGACGTGGGAGAGAGACATCTATTAGCTGCCTTCCTTACGTGCTCTGACTGGGGATCGAATAGCAAGCTTCTGGAGTATGGGACTGCCCTTCAGCCCGCAGAGCCAGCCAGCCCACACCTGTGTCTTTGCAGATGAGAAGTGGCTACAGCTCAACCCAAGGCTGAGGCGTCCCCCAGGGCATGGCGCCAGCTGAGGATGGAGGCAGGGTGTAGGGAGGCGGCGGTCATCCGGGGGGCTCTGTCTTGGATGTCAGGACACTTCTGCAGGCAGGGACACTGACAAGGAGTACTGAAGGTTGAATAGGAGTTTGCTAAGAAGAGAAAGACGTATTGATATAACGAACGAGATGATGACGACAGACCCTTAGCCGCTTTGAACTTCCGTTCTTGTCTTTGATCTCAGGCTGTCCTTGCTGGGGCCTTCTGGGGCCCAGGGGACAAAAACTTTTATCTTGGTCTGACTGATAAGGAAACCAAGACTCAGAGGGAAGGAATGAGGTCTGGTGTGCACAGAGTCTGAGTTGGGATCACGTGGTGAATCAGCCCTGCTCTTTCTCTCCTTGTGTTCTGGCACCCAACGTCGGAACAACCCTTCCCCTCTCTAAAGACTCCTGACAGACTCCTACACGTCCCTCAAAACCCAGCTCAAACTCTGGGCCTCTCAGCTCATACCCAGAAGTCCAGGCCCCCAGCCCCTCCCCCCTCAGGCCCAGGAGTCCAGACCCCCGGCCCCTCCTCCCTCAGACCCAGGGGTCTGGACCCCAGCCCCTCCTCCCTCAGACCCAGGGGTCTGGACCCCAGCCCCTCCTCCCTCAGACCCAGGAGTCTGGACCCCCAGCCCCTTCTCCCTGAGACCCAGGGGTCCAGGCCCCTGGCCCTTCCAATAGAGCCGGCCTAAGATGGTGGGATGGAGCTGGATGTGCTGGTTCAGTCACATTTATTGGATTTCAGAGGCCAGAGTCATGGTCGGCGCAGAGCAGGGCTCTTGGCTTAAGCTGTCCTGTCCCTTCTCATTGCTGAGCCTGAGAGGAGGAGAGACAGAGGTACACAGGGATGGGGGAGAGAAAGAGAGGCCAGGACGATGGAATGGGGCCCGAACGGACAGAGATGCAGCCCACCGCCTGGCTCTCTTCCGCTCACCTTGTTGAAGAAGTAGATGGAGGCGAGGATGGTGAAGACGGCGATGGCCAGAGTCACGTTCTGTGTGTGGAGGAGGGTGTCAGAGGTCAGGACCCATCCCCTAGCTCCCCAGCCCCTGTCCTCCCTTTCCCTGCCAGATCCGTCCTCACTTCTTGAAAGTTCATGGCCATGGGTCTTCAGCTGCCTGGTGCTTGACCTCCCCCTGCTTTGCTTGGGCCTCTGACACAGAAAGGGGAGAGCAGCCAGCTGAACCTGAGCAGGGGTTGTCTAGGAGACCAGAATGGTGGCCCAGGTGACAGAGAAAGGCATTCTGGGTAGAGAGGACCCTGGGGCAGATGCTTGGGAGTCCAGAGCACTGGGGCATGAAATGTCTTATGTTGTATCAGAACTTGGGATCAGGATCTTGAGATAAGAGAGCCCAGACCCTCCACACAACACTGAGGAGTTCGTCGCCCTCTACCCAAGGGTGCTGGGGAGCCACGGGGGAGGGCTGTGAGCAGGGAGGCATGGGGACAGCTCAGGGGAGAGCAGGTAGGTGGCCCAGGCTCCTTCCCCACAGCTGTGTCTGTCAGACGCAAGGCTGCGAGGTGCAGCAGAGGTTGGACTGGACATTCCAGAGACCGGTCGTCCATTTTGGGGGTGGGAGCGGCAGTTACAATGGTAGAAACTGCGGCAGCAACAGCAGCTTGCTTCCCTCCCACTGGGCCTCGGGGTCGGGAACGCACCCGTGGCTCCTGCAGAGCACCGGCCCTTGCTGAGGGGTACTCCGCCAGCCCTCCTGCTGCTGGTGTAGACACGGAGCTCTCTTTTGGTCCATCGCACCTGTAGAACTGACCTCCAGGTTCCCGGAGACACACAGAGGGAAACGGGGCAGCCGTCCCTCATGAACCACGGGACCCATCCCGCTGGAAGCTGTTTCTCACCCCGGAATGGACACACGAATACCCACAGTGCTCTGTGGTCATTTATAGAGTATATATAATGTATACAGGGTCTGGCACAAATAACGCCCCTTTTTCTGACAAACTCTTTTTTACAAAATCATAAGCATATCATTCTGTAACACAACAATACCCCACTAAAGCACATCCTGTGACATTTTACACGAGATGTTCAAGTTAAAACTCTAAATTATTACACCCATGTTATTACCCCACCGACCGACCACACTCGAGCAGGCCTTACTTCAGCAGGACTCTGTGTGTATATAAAAGATATTTCCCCTGCAAGCGGTGAGCCAGGGTTTGCCGAGTCAGTGTCCCTGGTGACGTCATACAACATGACCACTGGGAGTGGTAAGAATCGGCTGTGGAATGATGCACTGGGACGCCAAGCAGAAAATTCCAGAAGGCAAGGCATGCGACAGGTCCCGGCCACGCACAAAACAGAACAAAGCAAACAAACAAGCAAAAACCCCAAAGGCAAGGGGACTTTCTGTATTTAAAAAAAATTCACAAGAAACACATGGGCAGTTTCTATGGGCGATCTGAACTGGGTTCTGTTTTGGACAAAGCAGCTGTCAATGATCTTTGGGGGGAAATCGAAGGCATTTGGAAGGAGATCGGGGATTAGAAAGGAGGAGACATTAACTGAAAAAAACCAGGTTATAAAACCAGATCGTTCTGGTACAATCTCATCTCGCTAAGAAGCATGTGTGGGCCTAGAAGTGCCCAAAAACTCGGGCAGGGGGGTTCTGTCTCAGCGTCGCAGCTGAAAGCAGCAGGCCCAGCAGGAAGGGTTAACTGGAGATGGCCTCATGTTGGGACCAGGCTCAGAGGTGGCCGAGGCCACAGCGGCCCAGCTGAGTGAGGAGCTGCTTCCCCGCTGTCGGGTTGGGGGTTGGGCCAAGTCCCTCCCCAACAGATCCACTCAAGCCCTTACCCCTGGGAACTGTGGATGTGACTTCATTTGCAAACAGGGTCTTGGCAGGTGTAATCAATTGAAATGAGGTCATACCTGGTGTCCTCGTAAGGAGAGGAGAGACCCAGAGACAGGCATGCGCGGAGAACGGATAACTCCATGCCTACAGATCAAGGAACACTGAGGCCCGCAGGCAATGCCTGAAGCTAGGGGACAGGCTGGGATCAGAGCCCTCCTCACAGCCCTCAGGAGCCACCAACCCTGCCCGAATGTGGTGGCATTCCTGGCCTGGCCTGCAGAAGAAGAGAGAATAAATTCCTGGCGTCTAAGACACCCAGTGTGTGGTCATTTCTCACGGCATCCCAAACAAATGAATTAATGCACAACTCCAGGGCAGCAGGGGGCTGGGGAGGGGTCCCGGTCACCTGAGTCCCAAAAGATGGGAGAGACTGGAGATACGTGAGTTTGTGAGTTCCTGCTCCCCTTAATGCCTGACCCCATCCAGAATCCAGAGCCCAGAGCACAGCGCCTGCTGGGGACAGAGTCTTGCCTTGAGGGTGGAAAGTGGATGGGAGGGGTGGGGCGGACCTTGGAGGAAGAACCTCGACGTCCCCTCCTCCACAGACCAGTGGTGGGCTGAATCATGTCCCCTAAGGTGCCCCTGGCCTAATCTCCACAACCTGTGAATGCGTCCCCTCACATGGACAAAGGGCCATTCTGTTAAACATCTTGGATGGGGCCTGCCTCTCCTTGTTCAGCAGACCTAACAGAATAGACCGGGGGTGTGTGAATAGCATGCAGGTACTTCTCCCGGTTCTGGAGCCTGGAAGTCCAAGGTCCAGGTGCTGGCCGACTCAGGGTCTGGCTGGTCACAGCCCGCTTCTCTGCGCCCTCCTGTGGTGGAGGTGGGGGGGTGCTCTGTTAGGTCACCTTTCTAAGGGCACAAATCCCATGCAGGAGGGCTCCACCCTCCTTTCCCTTCTCTCTAAAAAGAAAATCTGTTTTAAAGAAATAATGAACACTCTTTAGTAGTTACTGCGCAAAAATCCTGTCCAAAGCACTGAATATATCGGAACACATGTAATCCTCTGAGCAACCGATTGTGCTCTTCCTCAGTTCATAAATGAGGAAACCGAGGCTCAGAGAGGCACGGTAACTTGCCTGAAGTCACACAGCTTGTAAATGGTGAAGGTAGGGTTTGAACCGCATCTGTCTAACTCCAGGGTGGCTTTGCCCAGCTGTGGGTGAACATCCTGTTCTTCACTGGAAGAAGCTGAAATCTCCACGAAGCCCAAGAGATCCTCAAAGAGTCCCAACATTTAAGGGGTGAAAAAAGGAAGAACAGACTGGGGTGCAGTGTTCGAGAAGAGAGCAGAGACTGTGAGTGTAGGATGTAGGGTGGGGGAGAAGTTCCCCTTGCCTCTGTGCCCAGGTTACGGGCACCTGAGTTCAAAGTCCACCTTTGCCTGCTGCTCACCTGTGTTCCCTCAGTCAGGTTACTTAACCCTTTTGTGCCTCGGTTTCCCCATCTGCATGGTGAGAATCGTGATAACTGATCAACACCTCTTGGGGCTGTGGTAATGATGGAAGAGCTTAGTCCACAGGTTCATCAGGCAGGCGAGGGCCCAGGGGAGCCGGCACCCAGGCAAGCGTGCTGGGGCCTGCTCTGGGGGAGGGGTGCGGGGGGGCGGGGAGGTAATGGGCAGGTGTGGCTACGGCACAGCTGTCGGCTGAGCTCAGCGTCTGGCTGTGCGGACATGGCCGGGCCAGGGGTTCAGGGCCACCCTGCCGGACCTCTCCTGCTCCTGCTGCTGCTCCTGCCCCAGGGCCTGACGGAAGGACCCTTGGTGTTCGTGGCTGTGGTGAGGTGCCCCCACCCCAGCCTGGCCCCTTGCCTCCCCCAGGCCCGCCCTGATCTGGTCCCCTCCCCAGGTGTTCCGCCATGGCGACCGGGCTCCGCTGGCCTCCTACCCCACTGACCCGCACAAGGAGGCGGCCTCCAGCCTGTGGCCGCGAGGCCTGGGCCAGCTGACCTCGGTAAGAAGCTGGGGTGGGTCTGAGTGTTGGGGTTGGGTGGGGAGGGGTCTGCTGAGCCTGCTCTGTCCCCAGGAGGGGGTCCGCCAGCAGCTGGAGCTGGGTCGCTTCCTGAGGAGTCGCTATGAGGCCTTTCTCAGCCCTGAGTACCAGCGGGAGGAGGTACTGCCATGTTGACCTTCACCTGGCCTCTTGACCTCCCACTTCTGACCCCCACCTGACTCCAGTGCTGTCCTTGGGCCTCCACCTCTGTCTGGCCTTGGATTCCCATCAACCTCCTCTGCTCCCTATATCTGATCTCTGACCCCGAATCACTGACTAACCCACCCAACCTCTGACCCCATCCCAGTCTGAGTCACACCTTGACCTCTTACCTCTGACCTCCAACAACCCTGGCTTTATTTTCTGGCCTTCAGCTCTGTCTTCTCACTCTCACTGACACCAGCCAGACCTTCGGCTCCCCATGCTCCCATGCCAAAACTTGACTGATTCTGTCCTTGGTCTTCATTGAATCAACATGCCCTCATGACCTCAAACCTTTGACCTCTACCTATCATCAAAACTGACTCTCTAACTTGTCTGTCCTCTGACAACTCCCAGTTCAGATCACCCCTCCTGACCTCTGACCTTTGACCCCAGAAGGCATGTATTGAACCTTGACCCCATGTCTTTCATCCCATTCTCCTAATCTTGACCTCCAGCTTCCAGCCAACATCCATTCTGAGCTTCCTTTCTGACTCTTCTTATTTCCTTTTTGACTTTTATTGGCTCGGCAGACCCCCTTAGTCCTACGTGCCCACCCAACTTCTGACTTCCAGTCCGGACTGCTCCTGCCATTGACCTCTGACCCTTGACTCCAACTTCCAACACTGAAGTTCAGGCACTCAAACCTGTCCTAATATTTTGACTCTGGACACCTGACCTTCGACTCCCAAGCTTTTGGTTTGCCCCTGCCGCCGACCTCTGACTCCGACTGTGGGCCCTGAGTGACTGTGGGCCCCTTGCCTGCCACCCCGCCACCCCCAGGTGTACGTCCGCAGCACAGACTTCGATCGGACGCTGGAGAGTGCGCAGGCCAACCTGGCCGGGCTGTTCCCCGAGGCCGCCCCGGGGCGCCCTGAGGCCGCCTGGAGGCCCATCCCTGTGCACACAGTGCCCGCCACTGAGGACAAGGTCAGGGTCTGGACAAGGCCAGGGGGCGGGAGGGATGGAGAGAGGCAGAGGTCCCCTCCTCGGGCAGCAAGACCATCCCCGGGGGTAGAGTTCTCTGGATGGGTGAGCCACTGTCCCCAGGCTGCACAGCCAGAGCCAGGGCCACCCAGCCCCAGCTCCCCCACTCCCAGCCATGCTGCTGTCCTCTCTGAGCCTCAGTTTCCCCCAGCTGCTGAGGTTCCCCACGCGCAGCTGTCCCAGATACCGTGAGCTCCTTCGAGAGGCCACAGAGGCTGCTGAGTACCAGATGGCCCTGGAGGGCTGGACGGTGAGCAGGGCGGCGGGACGGGGTGGAGAGGGGCTGGGGAGGTTCAGTCCCTCTGCCTTACCTGGCCCGGTCCGTCCAGGACTTCCTGACTCACCTGGAGAACTGCACGGGGCTGTCGCTGGTCGGGGAGCCACTCCGCAGGGCGTGGAAGGTTCTGGACACCCTGATGTGCCAGGTCAGACTCTGCTCCACCCCCCACCCAGCCAGGGGGTGTAAGAGCACCTGGACTCAAACCCCAGCTTTCGTGTTCCCCTCAGGCAAGTCCCTTGACCCTTAGTGCCTCAGTTTCCCCATGTGCACGATGGGACTGGGGACCCTGAGACAACCGCCACCTGTGGTTGTTGAGAAGATTAAAACAGGTTAATCCGCCAATGAGCTTAGAACAGCGCTTGGTGCTCGGCAAGGCCTACACCTGGGCTGGAAACGTTACCTGTTTGCAGTTTCTCCCTCGCGGTCCCTTTGCCCGAGAAGCGCCCTGGCCCAAACCCAGGCAGCAGGAGCTGACCTGAAGAGCGCGATGCTCCTCACGGGCTTGGTCCCCCCACTTCGGGGAACTGTCCCTAATTGCAGTGGGACTAGCAACGTGTGAGACTAAGGAGCTGCCCTGGGCCCCGCTGGAAGTTACGAGGTGTGTGGTCTCGGCACCACCCGACCAGTCCAAAATCCCGAACGTCTGAATCCTGAAATACCTATGGGCCCTGAGGTTCAGATAAGGGCTTCTGGGCTGGCAATGATGGTGATTCCTGATAATAATTGCCCAAGCTACAGCTTGCTGACCGGACCCAGCCCAGGAAGGGCTCCGATGGGGTGGGGGGTGGAGAGAGGACCGCAGGGAATAGAGAGGAGCACAGAAATTGGGAGGACAGGATGTCCCGGTGACGTTGTCCTTTCTCTGAGTCTCTCCCCAGCGAGCTCATGGTCTCCCCCTCCCAATCTGGGCCTCTCCGGACGTCCTGCGGACACTGGCCCGGATCTCTGCTTTGGATATCGGGGCCCACGTGGGCCCACCCCGGGCGGCAGAGAAGGCCCAGCTGACAGGGGGTGAGGTGTGGGGCTGGGAGGCCCGGAGGCCGGGGCGCCTCCCTCTGGGCATTCTCAGCACCCTGGTTTCACACCCTCAGGGATCCTGCTGGATGCCATCCTGGCTAACTTCTCTCGGGTCCAGCGCCTGGGGCTGCCTCTCAAGTTGGTTATGTACTCGGCTGTGAGTCTTCGGGAGGGGAGGCAGCCAGAGCCAGGTGGGCGCAGGGATGCGGGGTCTGGAGGTTCAGGTGAGGGAGAGCCGCGGTCTCGCGGGACCCTCAGCCTACTGGTTTAGGTCGCATATCCGTGAACCATCCCCTTGGACCGTACACCGCTAGAGGGGTAGCGCCTGCAAGGAGGGAGGTGGTGGCGTTCTGAGAGAAAGGATTTAGCTCTTTGGAAGGGCAGGCCGTTTCATGGAGCTGTCCAATCTCCTTTATGTGCGTTTGGCCAATCTTTATTGAATGATTACCTGTAACTGGCGGGACTGCCTCCAGGGGGAGCCGGTTGGGGGAGGGGGCGCATCTGGGGGCAGACTGCGGGATGCGCGAGGCTGGAGCTGGGGGGAAGGAGGGCACCAGGCGAGGAGCCTGCTCAGCTCCGATCCGCCGGCAGCACGACAGCACCCTGCTGGCCCTCCAGGGCGCTCTGGGCCTCTACGACGGCCACACCCCGCCCTACGCCGCCTGCCTCGGCTTCGAGTTCCGGAGGCACCTCGGGGACCAGGACGGAGACGAGGGGTGAGGAGCGGGGGCCCTGGGACCGCGCAGGGCGGACGGCTCAGGCGAGAGGAGGGATGGGGAGCAGGCCTGGGGCGCCGCCGCCGCGCGGAGCTGGACAGGTGGCCGTCGGGAGCCCTGTTCTCCGTCCGGATGCGCTTCCCTGGACTGAAGGTCGGTATCAGGGAGGTGAGCAGGCGCCCGCCGGCCACCGCCTCCTGTCTCCCCGCAGGAACGTCACCGTCTCCCTGTTCTACCGCAACGACTCCGCCGGCACGCCCCTGAGCCTTGGCCTCCCTGGGTGCCCAGCGCCCTGCCCGCTGGGCCGCTTCCGCCAGCTGACCGCCCCGGCCCGGCCTCCAGCTGGCGGGGTCCCCTGCCACGGCTCCCACGAGCCTGCTGCTCCCACTGGTGAGGCCTCGGCGTCGGGTGGGGGCAGGAGGTGTAGGGTCCCGAGATTGACACCCCTGCCGTTCTCCCCACAGCCGCCGTGGTGCCCCTGCTGGCTGGGGCTGTGGCCGTGCTGGCGGCGCTCAGCCTGGGGCTGGGCCTGCTGGCCTGGAGACCCGGCTGCCTGAGGGCCTGGGGAGACCCTGTGTGAGCCGCAAAACCGGGCAGCCCGTCCCCACCGCTGCCCTTGA
Source organism: Tonatia bakeri (assembly GCA_004024845.1). NCBI lineage: Eukaryota > Metazoa > Chordata > Mammalia > Chiroptera > Phyllostomidae > Tonatia > Tonatia bakeri. The sequence goes on along the minus strand of PVIA01006423.1, from coordinate 62,976 downwards.
ACTCCAACATGTCTGCTCACCCGCTGCGCTGGCTCCCGTGACTTACTCTGTTTGCCTGCGCGCGTAGGGGGCGCGGAGGGCTCGTGGGCCTGGAAGCTGATAGCGGTTCTGGGGGAGTGTGCACGTGTGTGCATCCATGTGCACATCCGTGTACATGTGCACGGCCTGTGCACACACACACACGCGTGTGGTCCGAAAGTAGACACCGGCGTGAATGTTTCTGCACTTTCAACGTATGCGCGCGGGATACTGTGTTTCTGTGTCTGTGCATGTCCACGTATGTCTATGTGACAGGCATGTGCGCCCATGTTGGTACGTGCATAGGTGCCAGTGTGAGGTGTGTGTATGGGCACATTTATGTGTCCCCACATGCGTGAGGGCAGTGGGTAGAGGACCTGGGGCGCCTGCTATTTGCAGGTGTGGCACGTGTGATGGAAGGGGCCCACTTTCCCATGACGTTTGGTAAAGCTGTGGCTGCTCTGGGAGCCCCGTGGGCCCCACATCGCCAGACCCCATGCCCTGGAGCTGAGCGGCACCCGCTGCGCCCTCTGCTCCTGCTCCTGGGGTGCGGGTCCTGCCTGTTTCCTGCAGGGAGAGTCCCAAGCCCAGCCAGCCCCAAGGCTGGGCGGTCAGCACTGCCCCTGAGGCCCTGTGACTCTCTGGGCAAGTGACTGGCCTCTCAGGGCCCCCAGCCCGTCTGCCAGAGCCAGGACTGGACACCGTCAGACCGCCCGGCCTCTGAGATGGACCTCTGGGGCTGGGCAGAGGTGCGGCTGGTATCCGTCTCTCAGTGATGCACTTGGCCATTTAAGTAAAATGCACAGTGCGGGTCCTGGTCACGCTGGCTGCATCTCCATAGCTGGGCCATCCCACAAGCCACCACACACCTGGGAGCATCGCCGCAGGCCCTGTGGGGGCCCCGTGGCCCGGTGGGGCTCCTGGCCGGCACTCCTGCTACTTGGTTCAGCCCTCCTCGCTGTCGGGGAGGCTCTGCCCACCCCGCCCACGGGCCGGTCAGGCCCGGAGACTGGGGAAGCCTCCTCCTGGTGCGGCCTTGCCCTCCATGTGTGGCCCCATCGGGCAAATGTGTGAACCCCCCAAGTTAGAGCACTGCGGGGTGGGGGGCAGCCTGGTGTGCAGTGGGCACTCCTCTGCTCATTCCAAGCGGTCGTTGGAGGATCAGAGAAGGGGCGGATTGTGGCCGGAAGTCACTTCCAGCTGCCAAGACCTTCCCAGCCTCCCCTGGGGAAGTCAGCGTCCAGGCCCCCCAGGACTGAGAGGGAAAGGGCTGGGGCTCCCCATGCAGTCTCACCTGGCTCCACCCAGTTCCAGGCACTGAGGGCAGGGGGCTGTGCCCCAGGCCCTAAAGGTAGCCTCATCAGGGGCACCCATCCCTGGGGAGCCCTCAGACACCCACCCACTGTCATTCCTGGAGGTGCGGAGCAGCCATGCCACAGAATGCAGTGTCCCTCTGAATCCCGGGTGGGGACCCAGCTTCTTGCTGAGAGGTCCAGGGAGGCCCCAGCCAGCTCTGGCAAGTGCCCCTACCCCATCTGCCGTACAGACCCTCATCTGTCCTTTGAGGATGGTTCCGGGTTTCACCAGGGTCCACAGGCTGCCCCACAGGCTATGCAAGCGCCTCCCCCACTCCTGGGGGCGCTTAGCACTGACCGCTAGAACTGCAGTCTGTCTTCACACAGGGCCCAGGCACTGAGCAGTTGTCGCATGGGCTGCTGGAGAAACCAGCTAAGGCTGGCCTGGCTGTCACTGCCCCAAGTGAGCAGAGCAAGTCTGGAAGGGAAAGGCATCACAGAATAAGTCTTTTTTTAAAAGAGATTTTGTTTACTTTTAGAGAGGGGAAAGGAGGGGATAAAGAGGGAGGGAAATGCATTGGTGTGAGATACGCCCATCAGTCACCTCTTGCACAGCCCCCACTGGGGACCTGGCCTGCAACCCAGGCACATGCCCTGAGTGGGAATCAGACTGCTGACCCTTGGGTTCACAGGTCGGCACTAAACCCAGAGCCACACCAACCAGGGCTACAAAATAGTGTTAAGTGAAAATCTGTGACAAGAGGAAAGAGGGTCCCAAAGTGCATACATGCTTAAAGTATTAAGTAAAACAATGTATTAAAAAATATACAAAAAGCCCTTAGGAAAAAGCACAAACTTCATGTTGTGGGCCAGGGGGCCTCCCCACTTGGCCTATAGTGCTTTGGGGGACTATGGGGCAGAGGGGTGGGTGCCAACCCATCATGCCACTTGGGCTGAAATGTACGTCCGCTGGGGTCTCCAAGGAGCCACTGTGTGTCCAGCCAGCTTGCTTCCCGCCACTGGCTCTGGCCGGTGACACTCATGGCATGGCTAGGGGCCAGGACACATCCTTCTGGGCTCCTCAAAAAACTATGTGGGGGTCACCTGCCCCCAGGAAGTTCAAGAGCAGGTGGGAGGCCCCCCAGCCCACCCAGGGATGCTCAGGGCTTTGCGTCATGCCTCCAAGGACTCAGCTCCCCCCGCTGCTGGCTCCCTGGCACTGGGCCCCTTCCCGGGCTCCTAGTCAGGGCACATGGGCTGCTCCTCCCCACAGGCCTGGTCAGAGTAGGACGCAGGTTGCTCCTCCCCCAGCATGTAAGCCAGGTGGCTCTGGCAGCCCTTGGCCTCTTTGACGTACAGCTCCAGGAGGACCTTGGTGGGCTGCTTGTCCACCTTCTCCTTGGGCACGCCGTGGCTCAGGAGCCAGCACAGGAGGTCCTTGCGCGTCGGGTTGGGTCCCAGCATGAGCTTGGCGCGGCTTGGCTGATTGTGGCGCCAGAGCAGGCCAATGTCGGCGATGGCCCGGATCTGCATCACCGCCTCCAGCACCGTCATGCCCTTGACCAGCACGCTGACCAGCGTGACCCGCAGGTCAGGGGGTGCAGCCATCAGCAGGTGCCGCTGCAGGTGGTGGGTGAAGGGCAAGTCCTCGGGCGCGGGGGGCGTGGCGGGCTCATGGTAGATCCAGGCCAGCATGCCCAGCTCGCGCACCAGCTGGATGCCCTCCTCCATGGTGGCCCAGGGTCGGAAGGGCAGCTCGGCGCCCTCGAAGTGCAGGAAGGATTTCCAGCGCTGGCGCCAGGCCTGCAGCAGCCAGGCGAGCAGCATCTTGCAGCTGCCCTGCAGGCCCTTGCAGTGGTAGTTGAATACGGCGTCGCTGGTCAGGGTGCCCAGTAGTGTCAGCTCCTGGGCGGTCAGGGCCAGGGCCGAGCCACCTTGGTCGTACACGCGCAGGATCCAGGCGGTCATGGGCTCGCTGGGGCTCTGCTTGAAGCGCTGGGAGATGGCCAGGAGCTCCGCATACTTGTAGTCGTCCCCCAGCCCCACCTGGGTAGGTGCCAGTGCTCTCTTGGCCATGGTCGTGGTCATGGCTGCCCTGGAGGGAACAGCAGGCAGCCTGAGGGACGCTGCCACAGGAGCTGTTGTCACATGGGAGAAACAGGTATAGCCCCCAACACCCGCCGAAGCTGGTGCCCCTCAGACCCCTGGGTGTCAAAGGTCCCAGGGGGCACAGTGTCCTCATGGGAGCTCAGCGCCTAGTGCTGGACACCACGGGGGCCCCAAGCTCAGCCCTTTTGGGACCCCGACACACAATGTCTCCCTGCAACGTCTCAGCCCCTCCTTTCTACACTTCCCCTCACTCCCCCCACCAACTCCAAGGCTTGGCCCGACCTTCTCAGCATTTGTTGTCACACCACCACCACAATGCACACATTCCAAGCACAGACAGGGGAGCTGGTCCTGCTCTTACCGAGGGATGGATGGGCCCTTCCGCTCCTTGAGGAACCGCCTGCAGGAAGGGTGGGGAGGCATGAGGAGATGAGTGGGGTGCAGGACAACCACGTCCCCATCCACCCCCCGCCCCCTGAACTGGGGCCCCTCAGACCCCTGGGTGTCAAAGGTCCCAGGGGGCACCATGTCCTCAGGGAAGGTCAGAGCCCAGTGCTGGACATCATGGGGGCCCCAGTGCCCCAATCCCCACCCTCACCCAGGTCCCAGCACCCTTGCCCAGAGTGTTAAGGAGATAACACAGACAAGAACTCAGATAGCCAGGCAGGAAATGTGACCAACAGCTGGCCCCCGAGCTGCAAAGAGGCAGCCCCCACAGCCTGCTGCTTTTTGGTGCCATACCTCCCCATGGCCACCTCTCTCTCAGTGGCTTCACTCTGGGTGTCACTTCTTGTGTGACCTGCAGCAGCGGCCCTAAGCCCCAGCGCTTAAAAGGAATAGATTTGCCCCGCGGACAGGAACCCAGGGAGACAAAGGGGGCACCTCCCGTGGCTCAGCCCCCAGGTGGCCCCATGAGGCTGCGCCGCTGCACCTCAGGCCTGCTTTCTCTGCCTGATGCTGAGGCCTGTAGCCTCATGTGAGGCTCCCTGTACCCTGCATCGTGCTTCCTTGCTCACTAACTTGGGGAACCTGCTTCACCAGAACCTTCTGGGAGCCAGGGAAAGGTTATATGACTCTCATCGGGAGCCAGGGGGGAGCTGGTGAGTTACAAAAGGTGTGAGCTGCTCTTTAGCAGGCAAAAAACATTCAAACCCAAGGCTTGGGAAGGAAGGCACTGTCTGAAAGACAAAGACACTATTCAAATTTACATAAAGCCAAAAAGCCCAGTTCCCAGGGGCACTAGCCACACTACAGGTACTCAAGAGCCACACGTGGCCAGTGGCTACTGGACTGGACAACACAGAACAGAGCGCCTGTCGGACCAGGCTGCCTTGGAAATCTATACACATTCCACGACCCTCTTCCCCAGCCTGCCCTGGACATTCTGTTCTTTCCCCTCCCCCCGGCCAGCTGGCACCTTCTGCCCTCCACTTTTCCCCAGAAAGTCCCTCAGAAGGCAATGCATGTGCAGAGCCCTGCAGAGATGCCTGGGCAAAGAGCATCAGCCCCCCAGAAACATGTGCCAGTAAGAAAATTAGGGCCCTGGAACCTGAGCTCACCACAGGAAGCAGTTTCTCCTCCCTGAAGGGCCGCTGAGAACCTGAAGAACACTTTCTGTCCGATTTCACTGCAGCTGGCGTGTTCTGTCTGCCGCTGCTGACACCCAAGGAACAGAGCTGAGAACACCTGCCTCTCATTGGGTAACACGTATCCAGGCCCATTTTATGATTTGGGTCTTTGAAACACTTGTGAAACATGTGCCAGATACATTGCGTTCCAGGAACAATAGCTACTTGTGTCAATCAAGGGAGCTTTAAGAACTGGATCCGTTTTTGTGCATTTCACTTGGGATGCTGTCTCAGCTACGCTGAAAGATTCACTGCATCCAGTCTACCCTACCACATGGACAGCGATAAAGCTGGGAGCCATTCTGTCTTTTCTGCTAAGTCTGATAATTGGACTTCTGGTTAGTCTCCCACTCCAAATACATGTATATTTCTCCCTATCAGAGCCTGTGTATTTCACTTGATTCAACCCTCTGTGCCCGCCTCTCTCCAGCTGTGAGAGGACAGACTCTTCTGCTCCCTGACATGCGGTGTCTGCTCTACAGACACAGAAAGTGAGGCTCAGGAACACAGTCTCTTGACTGACACCTTCAAACCCACAAACAGCAGAGCCAGGGTTTGTATGTAAATACTGAATACGATGGTTGGCATATAGATTAGGTCCCAAGGATATGTGAAGTCACCCAAAATGTGGGTGATTTTAGACCTGGGTGGGTCAGGGAATGGGAGCAAGGGTTCTTACCCAGACGGGGTGGTGGTGGGTGGCTCTGGACGCTTGAAGAAACCTGTAACACAGGAAGGACTTGGTGAGGGTGGGCAGAGAAAGCAGTCTGCACATCCAGAGAACATCCAAACCAGGGCCCCTCAGACCCCCAGGTGTCAAAGGTCCTGGGGGGCACTGTGTCCTCATGGGTGATCGGAGCCCAGTGCTGAACATCACAGGAGCCCCAGCCTGCCCGCGACCAGGCCCCGAGGCCACTCACCTTCAGGGCCAGAGACAATGCTAACAGCATTTACAGACCAGGAAATATTAGGGGTGACAATGGCATTGTCATTAAGTAGAAAATGTTACTTTAGGCACATAGGTGGTAACTCTTTTGGACGAAATAAGAAATTTACTTTCAAAACACCAAGCAGAAGCAATGCAGACATGGTGACGTTACCACTGTTAAGAAACAGCTCAAGGGAGTTCTGGCTGGGTCCCCGCAGAGAGATGGAAGATCAGGCGCTGCCCGCAGGCTGCCAGCCATGGCCAGGGCGTGGCATTGCTCTGCAGCCAGGAGACGGGAAGTCTGAGACTTCAGGGGCCGATAAGCCCAGCACTAACATTTAACAAACTATGTGGAGTGACTGTGTCAAAATGATTCCTGAAGGTGAACACAGGCCTCGTTTACTTTCTCCTAAGAGCGTTCCTATCTGCTTCTCAGAAACAAACCAGGAATTCACTTAGAGACCTCATTCCCACTTTTCCCTCAGTGACCTAGGATCCTGACCTCCTTCCCCGCCAAGGACCCGAGTCTTTGGTCGAAGTTGCAAAAAAAAAAAAAAAAAAAAATGCGAGCCTCCTGGGATTAAGGTAAGCACGTGTATCTAGCACTGGGTGGAAAAATCTCAGAACTCGCTGTCACTCGCGCTCCCCTCCCCACCCACCCACCCACCAAGAAAGATGGACAAGATGGCGCGACCCTGCGATGTGGGCCGCAGACATGGCGCAGCCCGTTTGCGGTGCAAAGGAGGGCTTGACCCGGAGGCCCCCGTTGGCTCCGGGGGCAAGAGTCCTCCCCGCTGTGAACACTCCCAGAGCCACCATCCGCTGCAGACGCCGTCGCCCGCCCCCCGGGGGAACCCCGGCCTTGCCTCCAAGCGCGCGCAGGGCCACTACGAAGGCCGTGATCCCAAAGAAGAGGCAACGAGGCCTCCCGGTCGCAGCCCCGGGTACCGCATTACACGGGCGGCCCAGGCCCCAAAGCCGCGGGAAGAAACCAGAAACTTACAGAACCCTCACCCAACCTTCACTTTTTCTTCAAAGTATATGCGGGTTGCCTCGTGTCCGTTCTTATAGTGCGCGCCGCTCGCAAGGCCCGCCCCAAGGCCAGCCCGGACTCCGCCCCGAGGCATCTATTGTACCCGCCGGTGCCGGAAACCCCGCTTTGTTGCTTGGGGACGGGACAGTGTTTCTCCCATTAGAATCTTCCTGACCGGGGTGTAAGACGTTGTATCTGGAGGCGGAGAAAAACAAGCAAGGAAATGTCGCCGCCGTTGTCTTGTCAGGAGCGTCAGGCAAATCTGTGGATGGCCCCTAAAGGGGGACTGCGAAGGGGAAGGACCCCGAGTGTGGGCGGGGCCAGGAAGGGAAGCCGCTAGAATTGCCAGCGTGACAGCTGTGGCAGAAGGGGCGGGGCTGACCCAGACGAAGTCCCACCCCCACGCAGAGTCGGAGGTGGGGCCAGAGCTGAGATTGACGGAGGCGGAGTTCCGGGAAATACCCTGCGTGGCGAGGAGTTAGAGGTTGAGCTGGGACGTTGGGACGGGATTGTTAGACTTTGGTTCTGGGGAAGGGGGAGGAGGCTGGGGGTCCTGGACTCCCGGGTCCGTGGGAGGAGGCACTGAGAACAGGACCCCTGAGGCTGAGGCTGCACCGGAGTTTGGGGATCATTTCCCGGTTTAGATCGTCGAAGACCTGGGGGCTTGGATTCTTGGTAGGGTTCGAGATCTCAGGCGTCTTTCTACAGATATCATTGTAAACATTTTTTTCTAAAGATAAAAAACCATGAAACTTATGTATACCAAACCCACTCACCAGAGGTCGCCACTGTCACCAATTCGATGTGGATTCTTTATAGCTACACACAGGCGCGCGCGCGCGCGCGCACACACACACACACACACACACACACTTGTATTCCCTAGTATGAATAGAACACGTATTCTTTAGCTGGGTCTCCGGGTCATTTGGGTTTTTTTCTTCTTTCTAGTTGGCAGACTCCTCCCGGGAAGTCTGTAGTCTGAAGTGAAAGGAAGAAACGCAGGCTCCTCTCGTAAGAGAGCGAGGCATTTCCTACCCTGTCCTCTCGCAGACTAAAGCAAAATCCTCATTATGGCCACAAGGCCGAGAGTGACACCCTCCCGCCTCCGCCCCCGCCCCGTCTCCTCTGCGTTTGTCTCTTCCCTCTCTCCCCCTTGCTCAGGCTACACCAGCACGTTGGTTTCCCTGGTCTGCTAGGAACCTGCCAAGGACATTTGGGCCTTTGCATTCGCTGTTCCTCCTGCCTGGAACTCTTTTCCCCAGTCTGACCCCATGCTTGCTTCGTCTCCTCGGTCATGATTCTGCTCAGATGTCCCCTTCGCAGAGAGCCCCATACCTTTGTATAACAGAACCCCTCCTTCCCAGACTGGTCTCCCTTACACACCTTTATTTCTCTTCATAGCACAGGTCCTCTAACATGCCCAAATCTTTGTTTGTTTACATATATGTTTATATTATATTAATTAAAATTACATTAATTATATTATATAAAAAGTATATATACTTTTTTCCCCTCCCAGTTGAAATGTCAGTTCCAAAAAAACAAGGATTTGGGTCCAGTTTGATCATGGCGATAGATCCAGGGTCTGTCACATAGTTACAGATCAGTCTGTGTTAAAAATGAACAAATTTGAGCCCTGTCTGGGTAGCTCAGTTGGTTAGAGTGTCATTCCAATATGCCGAGGTCGAAGGTTCAATTCCCGATCAGGGCATACAAGAAGCAACCAATGAATACATAAAGAAATGGAAAAACAAATCTCTCTCCCTCCCATCCTCTCTCTTTCTAAAATCAATAAATTAAAAAAAAATTAAAGTAAAGGATGAAGTCCAAAGGCCTTGGGGAGAATCAGCTACTCAATGAACATTGATTGAGCACCAGCTGTATGCCAGGAGCCAGTGGCCCAATTCCTTGCTGATCTTGTGCATCAAGTCTCCTTCTCTTGCGTCCCTTCCCTCACCTGTACCCCTGATTCCATCCTTCTACCCTGGAGGGCCCGAGGGATGGCCCCAGGGGGGTATGGCAGCGCCACGAACACTTTTGAGGTACTGAGCTGAAAGGATATTCTGGGCAAAAATATAGATTTAAAAATTCTGATTAGTAATCTGAATGGGGGAGGTTCTGAGGTGGCTGAAAAACGACAAGAGTCTTGGTGGGTGGAGGGGCCAGCGAGCAGGGTGGTTGGGCGCTTGGCAGGGAGCCCGTGTGGGCGAGCAGGCTGGAAGTCGGGCGGTTCCCGGGCTCTAAGTCCAGATGGCCTGGAGTGCCAAGATGGACCAGAAGTTGACGTAGTTCAGGAAGGAAAAGAAACCTGGGGGTGGGGGGAGGGGGAGAAAGCAGAGGGGTGAGGTGTAGAGCTCGCCAGCCCAACTTTGACCGCAGTCTTCTCCCCAAACCCAAGTAGATCCCCTATCCTGTCCTCAAGCCCCATTCCCTACACTGTCCTTAACCCATGTCCAAATCCAACCCCATCCCCAATCCCACCTCACCCACTACCCTGTCCCCGGGCCCATCCCTACACCTTCCCCCACCTCCATCTTCAAACCCAAACCTAACCCATCCCCTGCCCTGCCCCCAGTCCATGTTCTCACCCAAACCCAACCCCATCCTCATGCATCCGGCCCCCATCTGTATCCTGGCACCATGCCCCCACCCAACCCCATCCCAGCCCAGACCGGTCATCAGGAAGCAGAAGACGCCCATCCATGCCAGGTAGAAGCTGCGCCCCAGCTTGTAGGTCATGCCTTCGTGCAGGAACTCATGGGCCTGCATCAGGTAGAACAGGACACCCAATATAATGCTGGTCCCTGCATGAGCACAGGTGTTAGGAGGCTGGGCGGCAGGTGTGTGAAGCCCCGCTGCCCACAGCTGTGTGGTTGCTTGGCTCTTGCTCATGCTTCTCCCACTTTCTTTCGCCTCCCTGTACCTCTGCTTGAAAGGAGGATAACAGCTCCCGTCCATGTCATGGTGGGTGACACTGGAAGTACAAATCTTGGTCTTTGGTAGGTGCTCCATCTCCCTCCCTCTCTCTCTCTCTCTCTTCCTCTCTCTCTCAATATTTTATTTATTTTATTTATTTAGAGAGAGGAGAAAGGAGGGAGAAAGGGAGAGAAACATCCATGTGTGTTTGCCTCTCTCGCACCCCTTGCTGGGGACCTGGTCCAAAACCCAGGCATGTGCCCTGATTGGGAATCAAACCGGCAACTCCTTGGTTTGCAGGCCAGCACTCAATCCACTGAGCCACACTAGCCAGGGCACCACTGCATCTCTCTGATCCTCCTTCCCCTTATGTGTAAGGTGGGCACAAGCCCAGGAACCACCTCTTTGGCTGCCATGAAGAGTTATTGAGATTGGCACCGTCTCCTGGCACACAGTGAGCCCTCAAGGATTGAGACTGATTGTTATCCTTACATTGGGCCTTTAATTTGGGGCTTTTGAGGTCGTGGAAAAGGAACTCTGTCATTCTGGATATATTTCACTATCTTGAAATGAAATGAATTAAAGATAATTTGTGAAAAGGAAAAAAAAATTTCCAGGTAGTGGAAAAAAAATTTCTTTTTTACCTACTGGTAGTGGGTAAAAATGTTTTCTTTATGTTATTGGAAAAAATATATAAGAAGTATTTTCCACTTAACTAAAAGGGAGAATAGGCAGAAATGATTTTCTTATAGAAAAATGTCCTAGTTTAGCCCTGGCTGGTGTAGCTCAGTGGACTGAGTGCTGGCCTGTGAATCCAAGGGTCACTGTTCAATTCTCAGTCAGGGCACATGCCTGGGTTGTGGGCCTGGTCCCCAGTAGGGGGCGCACGAGAGACAACCACACATTGATGTTTCCCTCCACCTCTTTCTCCCTCCCTTTCACTCTCTCCAAAAATTAAAAAACCCCAAAATATTAAAAAAAGAAAAATGTCCCAGTTTAGAGGACATAAAACAGTGTTTTCCAGTCTATGTACTTTATGTTTAAACAACGGAAAAAGCTAATAGACGAACTGGACAAAGAACATTTGCTAACAAGGAAGTAGGAATTTGCGTGGTCTCCCTTCTCGGCCTTACTATCATTCTCTAAAAATGTTCTCTTGATGGAACTGAAAGTTGAGTTCAATTACTACAAGCAAAGACAATATCCTTCATTTCCAAATTAAAGTGCTCCCCACTGCTTCCTTTTCTTAAAAGTGTGGTGTGGCGTGCAAGTGGAAAACTGAACTACTCTAATCAGAATATAAATTTTGAGTTATTTGGGTGGGAGCAGGAAGATCAGGACATGCACAATAGCTATTACCGAGTACTGACATTTTCTAACTCAGTTCTCGTGACATCTCCATGTGGTAGGCAATTTTTCCCCATGCTACAGAAGAGAAGACTGTGGCTTAGAAAGATTAAGTAGCTTGAACAAACTCACAGAGCTGGTGGTGGTGGGGAGACAGGATTTGGGTTGGGGCTGGGACTGGAAATGGAGTTGAGTACTGGGTAGAGGCTGAAGTCTGAGTGATAAGAACAGAGGCTAAGGTTGAGGCTGGTGCTAGGTTGTGGCTGGAAATAAGGAAGGACTGGAGACTGGTAAGAGGATGGGGTTGGAAACGGGTTAGGCTGAGTTTGAGAGCGAGGTTCACAGGTGGTGGAGATGGGGTTGCAGGTGGGTGTTGAGATTTGTAAAGGGGTGGGGGATGACTTAGATATTGGAGAAAAGATCGAATGGGAATGGGGTTGGGGATGGGGAGGTGGATGAGTTTGAGATTTGTTGGTGATGGGGATGGAAGGTGAAGTGGAGGCTGGCATTGGGGCTGGAGATGGGGTTGGGTTCAAATGTGATATTTCTTATTGGGATGGGTTGGGAGATAGGATTTGGATGGGGGCTGAGGATGAGGATGGAGCTGGTGTTGAGTATCATGGCAGACACTGGGCAAAACACATCTTGTCTCGGTGTCCCTAATGGAAGGGTCTCAGGGCCATGCCTGTCAGGACACTGATGACGATGATGGAGAAGTCCAGAAGGGGGAAGTTGGAGCTGGTGAAGAAGATGAGGTTTATGAGTATGAGGCAGAGGCAGGAGCCGGTGATGCTGGCAATGAGGAGGGAGATCCAGGCTAAGTCCAATAAGTCTGGCGAAGGAAGAGGAGCAGAAACACCAGGATGAGTATCACGCAGGTGGAGATGAGTGCAAGGCAGTGAGGACCAACCCCGGGCAGTGAGGATCATTCCAGGGGAGGCGGGAGAGGGTCCCTGGGGACGAGGAGAAATGAGCCCCAGGGAGGGCGGGTCCAGGGCAGGCCTTACATGCTTTGTAGTCGTGCTCCTGCAGGCAGGAGATGTCAGTGCACCGCACAAACAGGATGGTGTTGATGGGGATGGTTAGGGGGCCTGCAGGGTCCCCGGGAGGGGTCAGTGGCACCTGGAAGTGCATCCAGGGCTGGCCCAGGATGATGAGACAGAGGATCGCCATCCCAGCCAGGCTCAGCAGCAGGCTCAGCTGGCGACTGATCTTCCTGGCCTCGTGCAGCAGCCGCCGGCTGAGGGGCAGCTGTGAGTGCCTGCGTTTCCGCGCATCCTGGAACCTGCTGCAGAACGCCCACCGCCAGGGTCAGCGCCAAGGCCAGCCACCCCAGGGCCAGCTGCCAGACCCCGTCCCACCCGGTCTAGCCTTCCTTGTGTCTGTCCTCCATGTCCTCTGTCCCCACGGGCCTGCCTTTAGGACACAGGCTTACCCAGGTTTAGCCTCCAGATCTGGCTTCCAGGCCCTGCCTCCCCCAAATTCCATTCCTGGGTTGAGTCACAGGTCCTGCTGCTGTGCCATGCCCTCTGCAGGGGCCAGCCCTCAGGTCTAGCTTCCAAGCCCTGCTACACTGAGGTCCAACCTCCAGTTGCTGATATATCAGCCATGTTTCTGGTCTCTGACCTTTGACTGTTGCCCCTCCCTCCAAATTCTAACCCAGAACCTGGCCTTTTGCCGGGACCTCTGTCTCTCACCTGCTAGAACTGGCATCAGCAGAGCTGCCTGGAGGTACATGACGGATTCTGCTGTCTAGAGTATTTTCAGCAAATTGGAAGTTGGCCAAAGAGCTTTTGGAAGTCTCATGGGAGGCCCGTAAAATTGATTCGATGCTATTGATACTGGCCTCTGGACTATTAGTAATCGAAGGCGGGATATCAACTTTGGCCCGGATGGGTAACTTGGCGCCTTCAGTACTTGAGCGGAGACTCTGGGCTGTCAGCAGGTGGTCTTGGAAACCGACATTACTAATGGTGGCAACTGATTCTCTATGGAAGTCGCGGGTAATTAAGGAGGAAGAACTTTGGACACTGAATCGGGAGGTTTGGAGACCTGGTGGAGCATCTTGGGTGTGGAAGTTGGAACTGTAGGGAACTGACAATGTGTCTTGAAAACTGGCCCCATGGCTATTGCTGAGGGGTAGTGTCTCTTGGATACTGACCCGGCGAGTGTGGGTAATGGGTAGAGGTTCCTGAATGCTGACCCGGCGAGTGTGGGTAATGGGTAGAGGTTCCTGAATGCTGACCCGGCGAGTGTGGAGAATGGATGGAGGCTCTTGGATGCTGACCCGGCGACTGTAGCTTATGGCTGGAGGGTCTTGGACGCTGACCCGGCGAGTGTGGACCATGGGTAGAGGTTCTTGGATGCTGACCCGTCGAGTGTGGCTAACTGGTGGAGGTTCTTGGAGGCTGACTCGACGAGTGTGGAGAATGGATGGAGGGTCCTGGACGCTGACTCTGGGCCTATAGGTAATTGGCAAAGGGTGTTGAGTCTCATCTTGGGTGTCACTGTTGGGAACTTCTGGATGGAGATTGGACTGGTTGCTCTGTTGGCCAGATTGGGACTTCTGGGACATGTGGAGGTGCAGGGCAAGACCGGTCCCCGGATGCACTCAGCGGCCTGCTAACTGCCTCAGCCTTTCTTTCCAGGCACCTCTATGGCCACATGGAAGTCCGTCAGTCTCTCTCTGGGGTTCAGGTTCTGTCCCTTGGGGTTTGGATCTCTTTGTCCCCTTTTCTGTGTTTCTTGGGCTCCCCTATTGTCCTCAGGTGAGCTTCAGGGCTTCAGTCCGGCCTGCAGCTGGGGGCAGAGGGGCAGGTTCCATGACAGTTGGAGGAATTCCAGGAGGTTGGGACATTGGCCATGGACTCCAAACTAGACCTGTGTGAGTGACAGGGGGGTGGGGCTGGGGCTGGGTGTGTTGAGTGTGGGATCTGGGCAAGGGTAGGACTGGGTCAAGAAGAGGTTACGGCTAGATAAGAGAGATGTAGGGAGTAGGGGATAGGGAGCAATCTCAGGGTGGAGACAACGGGGCCAGAGTGGGGTCAGGACTAGGTAGGACTGAGTCAGCAGCATCTCTGAGATTGGTTCTTATGGCTTCAGGGTAGGGGTGGGGGCTGAGATCTGAATTTACTATTACCTCTTCCTACCTGCCCCCCCACCCCTGGCTGTCTCTGAACCCATTTCATCTCTCTAGTTATCGCCTTCTCCATTTCCATGTCTCTCCTCCCTTTCTTTCTCTTGTCTCTTCCTCTCTTTACCTATCCATGAGGCCTCAGGGACCCAGGGAAGATCGGGCTGCTCCCTGACCGCAAAGATGGACAAGTCACAGCTCAAGCAGGGTTCGAGAGAGGCTCATGGGGGAGGGGGGGTGCAGACATCCCAATGCTTGTGTGCGGCCATTCCCATCAGGAGTGGGGGATGTGCAAACTGCCCTTTCTCTCCTCCTTTCCTTGGGCTTTTGTGATGATCTTTTGAAAAACAGACAAACCAAAAATAAAAGGATAAATAAATAAAATAAACAAACCTCACCAACCTTCATATCTTTAATTACATGAATATCCACATAACTACTCTATGCCTCTGTTTCCTCCTCTGCCAGTGGAGGTAATGATTCTTCAGAGGGTTGGTTATAAGGATGAAATGGGTTAATAGCATGAAATAACACTCAGAACTCATTCTGATAAAAAACCTGTTGCATGTTTACTCTTCATAGATATTGATTTTTGATTTAAAAAGATTTTTTTCCATCCCCCAAGCTCCTTCCTGAGATCCAGACCCATATGCCAAACTTCCTCTGACATCCATATTACATGCACCACAAAAGGAGAGAAAGGAGTTACTATGAGTGGATACCATTAATGCAACCCCCCTGCACTTAACTGCACATCCATTTACATTCGAATATATTTATTTAAAAATAGCAGAGCAGGAAACACAAGAGATTTGCCCCTACCCTCATGGAGGTCTGTTGGGGAAGGCTGGTAGGGACAAAAAACGTGAGTGAAATAATGAATGACTTGTCGGTGAAGAATTGCACATTGTACACTACGAACATTTAATGGGCAACCTGTCCAGGAACTGAGGCTGGGGGTCGGGCGGGGGTGTCAGGAAAGGAGATGTGAGGAAAGGACATTGGAGGTGAGCCTGGGCAAAAGTGGAAGGAGAGTCCCCCAGGTAGAAGGAGCGACCTATATTGTGTGGAGTGTCCGAGGCAGGAAGACTCTTGGCATGTGAGAGGCACCCTGTGAGGTGTAGCATGGCTGGAGGTAATCGAGTAGTGGGGGATGGGGGTCCCTGCCACCTGGGGAGGTTGGCAGGGTCACAGGGGCTTGGTGACTGTGGGGTGCCTTGCCCACACTCATTCTTTTGACCCCATGGGTCTTGGCCTCATGAACACGCTCTGGAACCTGTGCGTGTATGTCCTGGGTTGGGACTGGCGACCGAGAAGGAGATAGGGGATGCGGTTGAGAGCGGGTGTAGTTCTAGGGTTTGGGGACTAGGCACCAGAGGATGGAGTTGAGCTCGGAATGGGGTTGTAGTGGATGGCGGGTGAGCTGGGCGTGAGGGTTGGAGATGGGAATGGAGCTGTGTTTGGGCTTGAGGACAGAGAATATTACAGGGCTGCGAATGGCGTGGGAGACAAAGTTAAACCTGGGGATGAAACAGGAACAGAGGTGGGGATGAGGCTGGGGTTGGGGTTGGGGTGGAAGGGGATGGGGCCCGGGGAAAAAGGTGAGGCTTGGGTGGGTGGCTGTGGTCGGGGATGGACACTAGGCAGGCAACAGAGGACACGGGCAGATCCAGATCCCCAGAACTCTATTCTCTCCCAGTGAACCCAAACGACTCCTGGGAGGAAGACAGAAAGTTTGTCCTGCGGGGCTGGTCCCTTGTCTTCAGCATCCTTGCGACGCTGCTGGTGCTCAGCGTGCTGGACGGGCGCATGGCCTACCTGCAGGGCCCCTACACCGGCTATGTGGGCTTCTGGACCGACTGCAGCCGGCACCAGTGTGCCAGCCTGGGCCGAGTCCCTGGTCAGTAGGGGCTCCGATAGGCTGTGGGTCACCCTGGAGGGGGTCGCTGGAGATTATCGGGGGCAGGGATCTTCAGGTGTGATTTGGGGGAAGTCTCTGGTAGCCCAGAGCCTGGACCCAGAGTGCCTGGATCCAGATCCTGGATCGACCACTTGGTAGCTGGGTGATCTTGGGTACATCTCTTCACCTTCTTATGCCTCAGCTTTATTTATTTATTTATTTTTAGAGAGGGGAAGGGAGGGAGAGATCCATCCATGTGTGAGAGGAGAGAAACATCCATCAGTCACCCCCCCGTGTCCCCAACTGGGGACCTGGCCCGCAACCCCGGCAGGTGCCCTGACCGGGAATCGAACCGGCGACTTTCCGATTTGCAGAACGGTGCTCAATCCACTGAGTCACAGCAGCCAGGGCAGTTTCCTCACTTCTAAAATGACAGTGATAGCAGTACCAGTCCGTGAGCTATTTACATGTGAGTTAAAACACGTAAAGGAATCAGAACACTGTCTGGTATACATAGTAACTGCTACACCAGGGTCAGCTATTATTATATAAGAACATTTTTTCCCCCAGCCAATGCACTACCTTCATTTCATTTCTTATCCTCATGTGAGGGCATGATTATTGATTTTAGAGAGAGAGGGAAGGAGGGAGAGAAACACTGATGCAACAGAGAAACATGGGTGGGTTGTTTCTCCCAGTCACCCAGACTGGGTACCAAACTGGCAACCTACGTGTGTGTCCTGCCTGGGAATCGAACCTGTGACCTTTGGTTTATGGGATGATGCTCCAACCAGCTGAGCAACACCGTCCAGGGCCCTACCTTCATTGTAGATCTCAAATGAGCACGTATGAAATTTCCGGAACACAGTAGAGTATTAATATTATTTCTTTATTTTGAGTGTCTCTTTTTGTGATACCTCCCAAACTCCAGCTTGAGTTAGGTAAGAGGAACATGTCGTTTAAGGTTTCAGGTTATGGGAGAGCCCAGAGGCACTCATCTCCTGGGGTCCATGCGTGGCCGGACCCAAGTGCCCAAAGGGTGGCATCAGGAGTTCGCCTCTTGCTGTCTCTCTGGGGAGACTTCCACTTTGTCTGGCCCTCGGGGAAGCTGCTGCACCCACAGTGGCAATGGGGCCACCAGCAGCTCCGGGGCGCTCCTCTTTCAGGGAACAGTAGGAGGAGAAGACCATAAGTTGCCTTCTGTGGCCCCCAAAGCTCTCAGGGTGAGCTCTGCTGGGATCAGACTTGCTTCCCTGAGCTTTGTCCCTCCTCCTGGAACCAGCTGATGTGGTCAGACAGGAGGATGCCTGTTTCTCTCTCTCTCCCTCTTTCCCTCTGTGCTGTGATTGACTGGGTCACACCTTTTCCTCCAGGGTCAGTGGAGGGGTCATTTCTGTCAGAAGCCCAGGGCATAGCGTGGGCTGAGTCCCTCTGAACAAAGCTGCTGTTGCCAGAATGGGAGCAGGTGCTGGGTGGGCAGAAGCAACTCTGAATGTCTCTTACACATATGTTAACCTAGATGCATGTATACATATGTATGCATGACGATACAGAGGTATGTGTATACATACATGCTTATTTTTATCATTCAAAATAACACAGCAATATTTTAATTATCCTCTTAAAGGCAAAAATCACTATGTGTGGAATGCCAGTAAGAATGTATAGCCTTGGCCCTGGCTGGTGTGGCTCACTGGGTTGGGTGTTGTCCCCAAAACTGAAAGGTTGCTGGTTTGATTTCCGGTCAGGGCACATGTCTGGGGTGTGGGTCAGGTCCCCAGTTGGGGACGTGCGAGGGCAGCTGAGTGTAGTCCTGATACACTCAGGTTTCAGGTTTGAACCCTGGGTCAGGGCACATACAGGAAACAATCAATGAATGCATCAATAAGTACAATAGAACAACAATTGACGTTTCATTCTCCCTTTCCCTTTCTCTCTCTAAAATCAATCAATAAAAAATGAAATAAAAAGAATGTACTAAACTTTATGGTTGGCATAAAAAATAACACGTAGGTTACAAAAGATTTTTTTGTGCAGAAATTCAGAATTTTTATTAGTTTCATTTCTCGCCTTTGCTTCTGTGACTTTACTGATTGCTTCTCAGCTTCAGGAAGGTCTTCTCCCTCTAGATTTTTGGTGAACATTCAATTCTGTGATTTTGGAGGGTGGGGTGTTTGCAATTTTGGTGGGTGGTATGCAGGCAGCATTGAATCCTGTGCTTCTTGCAGACCTGTGAAGGGCCCTATGAACGAACCAAGAGTCTTTTGTTCACAAGTGACAGAAACCAACCTGAACTAGCTTGAGTGAAAGAATTTATGAGCTCCCTCCCCTATGTGCAAAAGGCTGGGAGTAGGAATGTTTTCAGGCATGGCTGAATTCAGGGATGCAAGTAATAACATCAGATATTACTTGTGTCAATGTAAAAAATGTCTAAACCTGTGAGAATTTTTATGAGTTTACTTGAGCCAAACTGACAATCGCCAGGAAGCAAAACCTCAAGGGATTGAGAAAATGCTCCAGAAAATGGCAGTTTTGTGCCTTATTTTATACACTACAATCAAAAGAGGAGGCATAAGGGGGTGACATGAAATCCATTGGTGATAGAGTAGAGAGGTGGGAGAAGGCAAAGGCCTGGGGTGCAGGGAACCTCTGGGACTGGAAAGAGTGAAATGATAGACACATACTTCTTCACCTAGGTGGGTACAGGAGAGTTTACAGTCAACAACAGGATAACAACAATGAGGGGAGTTTTGGTCTCTGCGCTTGTGGGTACTTGTGCTCTGAGGGGTCTGCTGGCAAAAGGAAATTACCCTGGCATTCCAAAAGAGTATTATTGTGGTTGCAGAAAGACCACAGACACAGGCTCAGTTCAGGTAAAGATTGATGTTCGTCAGGGGAGATTCTAGTCTAGGGCAATGACTGCCGGTCATGACCTGTTTTAGTCAGAAAGTTTTGTCTTTTAAAAGATTTCATTTATTTAGTTTTAGACAGAGGGGAAGGGAGGAAGAAAGAGAGGGGGAGAAACATTCATGTGTGGTTGCTTCTCATGTGCCCCCTACTTGGGACCTGGCCTGCAACCCAGGCATGTGCCCTGGACTAGTAATCGAACCTGCGACCCTTTGGTTTGCAGGCCAGCACTCAATCCCCTGAGCCACACCAGCTGAGGCCTCATTCATAAGAGCTTTAATAGGAGACACTTATATACATGGGCAAGGCAGCTGCTCCTGGTGGGGTCCAGCCAGGAAGAATCTACACTCCTCCCAGGACAAGTCCTCTTTCTTACAGGTCAACAGTTAAACCACATGGTGGGTAGTCAGGTAGTCAATCACGTAGACCACCAGAAAGAATGCATTTCTAAGTTAACAGATAACCTCAGGCAGTTATCACAGGCTGCACATCCATTAACTTCCTCTCTGGGGGCATGACGTTTATCCTTGGGTGGCACTCAGGTTTTCTGGGGTGTCAGCCAAGCCTGGGGCTCCAGAGGGTTAAGCAGAGTCCAACATTTCCCAGAGGCCTTTGCAGCTGGAGCCATATGGCATCTTCAATAGGTTCCCCTACAGGGGGCCACGCAGGGTTCATCTGTGAGATGCCTTTGGTGTTACGGGTAGGTGATTATGATGGTGTCTGGGGGTTGACTTTGGGGTAAATGGGGGGTGATTTGGGACAACTTTGAGGGTGTGAGTGGGGATGACTTTGAGTTTACAGGTGCCTGGGAATGACTTTGTGAGAGAGGGAGTCATTTGGGGATTTCCAGGAGGTGACTTGGATGGTGTCTGGAGTCAGACTTTGGGAGCAGGGCCCGCCGAGGGTGCTCTCCATGGGTTTCAATAGGGATCAGTTTGGGGGTTGACCTTGGAGAGTGTCTGAGGGTGACTCTGGAACAATCCTCCCCCCCACCTCTCAGTTTTGATCCACATGAGCATGGGCTTCATGATGCTGGCCCTGGCCCTGTGTTTCATCCTCCTCCCCACCATGGGCCTCTCCTTCCGGCCGGTCTTCCAGCGCCTTAACAAGATCGACCTTGTCTTCAGCACCCTCAGCTTCTGCATTGGTAAGTGTTGGCTCAGGGGAAGGCATTCCCCCCATTCCCGACCCCCACCTCAGCATCTGTGTCCCCGCTCCCCGTCACCGCTTTCTTTCTGGCTTTGCAGAGGCCTCTCTGCGTTTCTGTCCTGCTGTCCCCTGGGTCTGTCTTTGAAAGTTTCTCAGAGTTGTCTCTGCCCACTCTCGTGTATCTCCTTTCTCTGTCTTTCCCAGTTGGGATGAGTGTGTGGGATATGGTTCAGGCATATCTGTGTGTGTGTGTGTGTGTGTGTGTGTGTGTGTGTGTGCGCGCGCGCGCGCGCTTGACAGGGGTTGTCCTGTCTCTATTCTCTTTCTGGGGATTCTGAGGTTTCTATCTAGCCTCCTGCCCATCTCTGGCCCCACCCAAGCGCAGGGCTCCTGATTGTCCTCAGCATGACGCTCTTTGTAGTCAACTGCCAGACACTGGAACCGAGGCCACACATATCCTACCTGTTGACCACGTACCTGTGCTGGGGCGGCGGCGCCTTGATGCTGTGGGCGGGTGAGGACAGGGTCTCGGGCAGAAGGGGCGGAGCCTCGTCAGGGTAGGGGGCGGAGCCCGTGCGAACCCTGTACGGGGCCTTGGGCCGGAGAGGGGCGGTCCCGAGGGGAGCGGGGCGGGGCCTAGGGCTGGGCTGGGAGTTCGATGGCCCACCCAGGCCCCTCTGCTCAGGTGCTCTGAGCTACTTAAACCACGTGGGCATGTGGGGCCCCCAGTCCATCTCTTGGGAGCGTCGGGTGAGCAGTCGGCGGATGACCTATTGCCGGTGGGCGCAGCAGAGCTCCCGGAGGCGCACAATCAGACTGCAGTCAGACGCGGACCGCAAGCCAACAGTGGACCCTCCCAGTTCACTGTCGCTCGAGGAGACTCGCGCGGAACTTCCCTAAGCCACCGGTTCTCAGGACACTGACAGGTCACTGCGGCCAGGTGGCGGGCCACGCGCCTGAAACTAGACCTCCGTGCAGAACAAACCAGCCCTTCGAGGACTGCAGGCAAATCCCGGTCCTTCGAGCTCAGGCCCACGCTGTGCGACTTTGCTCTGGTCCACTGAGTCCTCATTTTGCCCTCACCCCAAGTCCGAGCCCCAGCAGAATGGCCAGTGGGCGTGGCCCTGCCCGGATCCCAGCGAGGCCCCGCCCCCGGAGTCCAGCCCTCGCAAAACCACGCCCCCAAACCTCAGTTCTCTCCGTAACCCCGCCCCCTCCGTGGGCTGGCCTTGTCTCTGGACATATAGTCTTGACCCTGGCAGACAAGAACCTGACCAGTTTTCGATGTAGCCCCGCCCCTGGAAGGCGTGGCTTGCGATAGCATCCCTCCGTCCCTCTCCTGGCTTCCCGCAACAATAAAATGTGGGCGCCACCCAGGCGCTAAGAGTTCGGGGGCCCAGCACGTGGAACCGGTCTTTAGCCCCTGCCTCCGCTCTCTGCCTGTTTGTCTGCATCTGTCTCTGGCCCTGGGACCCCTCCTTTCCCCCTGTCCATTACTGCGCGCCTCCCTCAGCGAGGCTGGGAGGATTGGGCAGGCTCCAGCCTGGTCCCCGTGGGTCCCGGGCTACCAGGGGCTCTGCATCTGGAAGGCCAAAAGACACCAGAACTTCGCGAGAATTTGATGCATATCAGGTTTTATTTGGGCTCAGGGAGAGGGCAGAAGCGTTCAGGAGTTGGCTGCCATGGTCTCCTTGATCCAGTCCAGCATGGACATAATTTTGGTGAAGACCCCAGGCTTTTTGGGTCGGGCACAGGGGGTGTGGCCCCATGACGAGATTCCTTGAAGCATGCCGTCGCAGATCAGTGGGCCCCCTGAGTCGCCCTACAGAACAAAGGGGAGATGGCGAGAGAGTTCAGTCTGCAGACCTGTGTCCGGAGTCCACTCCCAGGAGAAGGCGGGGAGGACTCAAATAGAGGGGACAATGGGTCACGTTCTAGACAATGGGGAGGGGGACACCAGGGTCCAGTTTCTGTGGGTGGCAGGCAGGGCCCAGGGGGACAGTCCCTGCAGAGGGGGCGGCAGGCAGGAGAAGAGGGATCCATCTCTGGGACCCTCCTGCCTCAGAGCTCATCTTGGACGTCACCTCTCCCCAACAGCTTTCTCTGACTGTGAGACGGGACAGGAAGAAGCTCGGGAAATTCCTGGGCAAGTGGGTTGGGGAAACTGAGACCAGGAAGTGAAACAAGTCCAAACGGTTGGAGCAACTGACTGCCAGAGGGTGAATCAGGTGAATCTCAAGACCTTATCTCCCCTAACCAAGGGCACTTGAGAGCCAATGGTTTGTACCTCTGCTCTCTGGCCAGAGGATACAGAGCTTCTGGGCCATACACCACAGATGTCCGGGAAGAGAGAAAAGGTAATTCGAAGGAGAGATGACAGCGGAACGAGGGGAGGAGCTTGGGAAGAAGCAGCGTGACTCCCTGTCGGCCCCCCCTCCCCTTACGCCCAAGAGGAAGGGCTCCTCTGTTCTCCCCCTTGGAACCCTCCCCCAGGTCTCCACGATTCGCCTGTAGAAACCTGCTTCAGAGAGCTCAAGGTGAGGTAGGTGGATGTTGGGGTTTTTACCCACCACCTTCTCAGGTTGCGGGCCTCTGATAACAATGCACCTGCAGTCCAGTCCCCTCTCTGCCTTTTGGCTGACCGGGGCGGGCAGCTTGAGCCCGAGACTCAGTTGCCGGTGAATCCAACAGCTGCACAGTGGGACTGTGAGTATGTGTGAAAGGGAGGACGGGGTGAACTATGGTGTGGAGGAGGGGGGTGCATGTGACACCGGGATGGGGGTGTGGGAAGGAAAAGGGGTGAGCTGAGGCACTGTGGGGAGGAGCCGCACCTGGGCAGCCCTGGAGACTGAGGCAGGGAGAGCCCTCAGCCCCAGCCCAGAATCTGAGTTCCATCCCCCAGTACCCTGAGGCCCAGGAGGGAGCAGGTGGGCTCACCGCACAGGTGTCTTTGCCGCCCTTCAGGTATCCAGCACACAGCATGACATCTGTGACCTTCTCTGGGTGGGCTTTGACACAGTCTTCGTTGGGCAGGAGTTCGAGGTCCACACACTGGAGGTTTTCTGGGAACTTGACTATGGGCCACAGAGACACGTGGCTGTAGCCGACACCACCCGGCTCCTCAGCCCTCCTCCCTGAGGCCCAGGTGTCCCAACCCTGGCCCCTCCTCCCTGCACCCAGGATTCTGGGCTCCAGGCTGGCATACATGGATATGGGTTGTAGCTGCCCCAGCCAGAGGCATAGCAGGTGCTTCCCAGCTGGGGTTCCTGGGTGGGCAGGTCCAGGATGTCCACGGTGTCCGTTATCTGCGCCGGCTCCTCCAGGCGGAGCAGCATGATGTCGTAGCTGTAGTCTTCTCCTGGGTAAGTGGTGTGGTTCTTCAGGAGGCTCAGGTTGAACTGGGGGTGTGGGAAGCTCTGGCTGACCTGCACGTACTGCCCTTCGTCCTCGACGTCAAGCAGGCTGTGGACCCCCAGCCAGAGCTGGTAATTTCTGGGGAGAGAGTGGGGATGAAGGGCATGGGGGAGAGGAGGGGGGAAGGGAGATGGGGTAGCGCAGCGTCCGGGTCCCAAAAGAGCAGAAGAGAAACCAGGAGAAAAACTGAGAGAGCATGGCAGATTCAGAAAGTCTGTGAAAGGCTGACCCAGAGACCAAAAGAAAGGGAGAGAAGAAGAGAGCTTTAAAAGTTTCGGGGAGTGAGAAAGACAGAGGGAGAATGGAGAGAAGGAGGCAGCAGACAGGTAGAGTGAGGAGGAGACAGACGGTGAGAATCAGGGAGACGAAGGGGCAGGAGTGAAAGAACAGAATAAGGGAGGCGAGTGGGAGACAGACCGAGAGAGAAAGGAACGGAGAGAGGGAAGAGAGAGAGTGAGGAAGGGAAGCCCAGGAGGCTAAGGAGTGGGGACCGGAGGGGGCGGGGCAGGGGGGAGGAGTGGCCTTGGACCAGCTCAGGTGCAGCTGGGGCTGTGGGGCTGGTTCCCCAGCGGGCGGGTGACCTGGCCCTCAGCCCAAGGTCGGCTGCCTCCTTCCCTCCCCAGCACCCTTCCCTTCCTCTTCTCAAATCTTCCTCCTTCCTCCACGGACGGCCCTTGCCCAGCTCCAGCTGAAACTGGCCCTTCCCCGTGAGCCCCTAGAGTGGATGGATTGTCCTGAAGGGTGGGGCTGGGCAGTGTCAGAAGCTCCCACCCCAATGTTGCAGACAACCCTCCCCTTTTTCTGGGGGTCCCGTTCAGTCCCAGCCTGGGGACGGGGAGAGGGCGTGAGGCAGAGACCCAGAGAGAGAGAGAGACAGAGCAGAGAGCTGGAGGGTGAGACCCAGAGGTGGGCAGAGACAGCGAGAGACACAGAGACATGGAGGCAAGAGAGAGAAGGAGACAGAGACAAAATCACAGTCACAGAGAGATACACAGCAGGGCCAGACACAGAGAGACAGAGACAGGACCGAGGAAGACAGAGAGACAGTGACAGACTCAGGCAGCCGTGGTGCGGGGAGGTGAGGGGCTTCCCTGGCGTCACCCAGCCCCAGCCCTGCCTCTCTCCTTGGGACCCTGGGCCACGACCTTCCCTTTCTGCCTTACGTCCCCCAGCCTCCCCTGAGGTCCTCCCAGGGGACAGTGCTGGCTGCCCAGTCACATGGAGGCACAGACATCCCCTCCCAAGACACCCACCCCCTACTCACTGGCCAATGCAGTGGGCAGCTGTGAGCACCCACTGGGGGTGAATTAGCACGCCGCCGCACTGCAACTCGTGGTAATGGTACAGGGCCGCCTGCCAGGGGTGGGAACCCTTCTCACACTCCCAGCCTCCTATGATCCGGGACTGGACAGCGGGTGCGGCAGGTGCAGCGCCTGTGGGGAGAGCACTGAGTCGGGGCACAGGACCCGGGGAGGGAGCTGTGCGTGGGGAGGAGGAGCGGGGGCTGAGGACATGGGCAAGGGGGTTGGGAAGGGCCCAGCCCGTCTGAAGACTCTGAGCCTGTGGGCTAGCGGCTTGTCCTGGGTGGGGAGACTCTCTGTGGACAGCACAGCAGACCCCAGGGATCAGGATAGGAGACAACTGGGTGGGTGGGGGGCACCTGGAGCAGATGTCAGGTGTGGCGGCTGGGCTTGTGGGGGTAGCTTGGGGTCCTGGACTGGGAGACAAAAGGCTGTGGGTTCTGAGAAGGGAAACCAGGTGAAAGGCCTCGACAGAGCAGCTCAGAGGCTGAGGGGAAAGGATTTGGAGGATTAGGCGGCTTCTAGGATGACAAAATGGTTAGGGCCTTTTCGAGGGTTGGGCTTTTGGGGGTTCTGGAAAGGATGTGGATTTGGGGAATCAGGTCTGAGAGGCTAAGGCCACCTGGGGAATTTAGGGTGATTGGGGTTCCTGGTTGGGGCTGGAAGAGGTGGGAGAGTTCTAGGTCACAGGCTGAAGAGTGAAAACAAGCACCAGCCTCTTGGGTTTGGGGTCCTGTGAACCAGGGATGATGTTCTAAGAGGGCTGGGGACCCTGGAACAGCATCAGGGTCAGAACTGGGAGGAAGGGTTGAGTGGAAGGAGAGCTGGTGCTAGTCATTCTGAGATCAGGTGATCCTGTGGAGATGGGGAACAGGGGGACTGGGCATCTCTGGTCTGGAGAAAGAGGCAGGCCGGGGGCCAAGCAGCGGTGGGAGCACCGGAAGGGCCCACGAGTGGGGCTTTTGAATCCCATGCTGGGGAACCTGTGGGAGGTAGGGTGGGCCCGCTGGGCTGGGAAGGGGTCTGGGATCCTGGGGAGGGGAGTCGCCCCAGAGTGGCAGAGCTGTACAGGGAGGGTGCAGGAGGGGAGGGGCTGGAGATGCAGGGAGGCTGGGAATTCCATGGGAAAGGAAGGAGCCTGTTTTTCCTGGAGGAGAAGGCTGGGGGTGATGCACGGGGTTCCCAGGGGAGAAAGAGACATTCCCAGGGCTCCCATACCAGGATAGACCGGAAAGCCTGTTTTGGAAGAAGCAAAGGCATCAGACAGAATTTGGAGGGTCCTGGGATTTGGGGTGGAGGACAGATGCCAGGGTCTGGAAGGCCTGGTTGAGAGCTGACAGCTGGATGGAAAAGACCTCCAGGGAGAGGAGGGACCTGGGGATGCAGGAGCCAGACCATAGGGTCACAGAGATCTGGGTGTGAGGGGGTGGTTGGGGTCCTAGGGTCTGGTGGGACTCAGGGCTCACTGGAAGAGGTGGAGTCCCCCAAAGAGAGAGGATGAGATGGCCTGGGGTGCCCTCTTGGCAAAGGGGAGGGGGGCAGGATCTGAGTGAGGGAGAGTAAAACATCCTGGGGATTCCTGGGAGGCGGCAGGACCTGGTTCGAGAGTGAGGGCGATCGGGAGGGTGAGAAGGATGATGGGCTGGGGTGGGATTTAGGGGTGGAGCAGGCAAGATGGGAAAGAGCCTGGTGCCCTGGTCTGGGGTGCACTGTGGGTTGTAGAGGTGCAGGCCGGGGTGCTGGGTGCAAGAGAAAGGATTTATTATTATATTCGGGGGGATGAAGGCTGCAAGACAGCCAGGGCCAGCTCCCCTCCCACACCTTCCCCGCTGTCTTACCAGTCCCTGCCAGGGACAGGGCAAGGCACAGGACCAGGAACCACATGGTGGCACAGGTGTCCAGGGGTAGGCAGGTGGCGAACCAGCAGCTGAAGAGCCTCCCTGAGAAGCTTTTAAAAGCCTTCATCCCCCTGGGGCCCCTCCCCTGCCTTGCTGGCACGTTGAGGCTAGCCAAGGCCCTGCCCCCGCTGCCTGGGGGCTGGGCACCTCCTCCCCCCTCGGAGCTGTGGAAGGGACATGAGAATAAGCACCTGTTGTTCCGTAGGCACTGGACTGGGCTGGAAGTCTTCCTGGGGACGAGGCCAGCCAGGGTAGGGCCGGCAGCTCCTGAGGCTTTGCTCTTGGGGACAGAGCCAGTGAGGGTAGGTAAGGCAGTGAATGGGGACAGAAATAGGGAAGTAGGGGAGTCACTGACCTCCCCCAATACAAAGCACCATATTCCTGAACCCCATGTAAGGCCGCATACCCCAAGATGCAGTGTACCCTCAAATACCAACAGTAGGGCTCTGGTTCCCTTCTCCCTGCATTGCTCAGAGCCAAGACGCTGGCTTCTCGGCTTCCAGATCCCCCTGAAATATAAGCTGTGGCTTGCAGAACACCCTGGTTCTTGCATTCCCAGGCTCAGGAGGGAGGTCTCCAAACCTATTGTCCCTCTCATAATAAAATCTTAGAGTATGCATTACAATTCTAGCTCCCACAGATCCAAGAATATGAAGTTTCAGTAGCGCAAGGCAGGAGGCCCGGGGGTCTCGATGGCTTGTTCGGATAAACCAGAAAACAAACAAACAAAAAACAAAAACAAAACCCACCAAGAGGACAGGATGAAGGCGACATAGCCTTTATCACTCCCAGTACAGGGAGCCCTGACGGGCAGCAAACCAGTGCAGCAGAACCACACCTCCCAGAGTTGAGACTTGGGGTCCCAGACAAAGGGGACCCATGCCTTGCATGTGACTCTGAACTATGTCCCCTCTGCGCATGTGCAGAAAGAAACAGTCGAGAAGCAGTCACAGGGGACAAGAAGCTACTCCCGAAAGGAGATAAAGAGGGAACAACCATCCATTTCCAAAGTCATACACATTTCCTTGGACCAGGGGCCCTCTGTCCCATCTTCCAGGATGAGTGTTGGAAAGGCCATGGCCAGCATGACCCCGTAAGTGGCCTCCTTGAATATGTTCCCTAGCGTTTCAAAATCCATTGTTCTCACAAGCAATGCTGGGATCCCATTACCAGGCCCCCGACTCTTTGTTCCCCAGATCTGGATGTTCAGGGTTGGGTCATCCAAAGTCCCAGGAATCCCAGACTACCTGCCTGCCAAGAGCACCCTCATCACAAATTCCAGTCTCCCCTCTCCCAACAGAAGATTTCAGTCTTGGGGGCCAAGTTTCAGTGCTTCAACATTCAGTGACCTTGTAAATTACATTTTGGGGGTCTCTGAAGAGAATCGAAAACTAGATTCCGGCAGCCTCCATGGTAAGTCCATGGGCTTCTGACATGTTCCCTTGGCTCTTCAGAAAAATCAGAGTAGCGCACAGGGTCCCAGTGTCTGCTGTAGGTTAGGAAGCTGCCTAAGGAAAGGGGAGTATTTGCCTTTTTTGCCAAGGCTACCAGGAAGCCCCAAACTAAATCTTGAAGAAAATGAAGACATTCTTCCTTTTTTTCCAAAGATTGTATTTATTTATTTTTAGAGAGAGGGGAAGGGAGGGAAAAGGATAGGGAGAGAATCATCAGCGTGTAGTTGCCTCTTGTGCACCCCTCACTGGGGACCTGACCCCACCACCCAGGCATGTACTCTGACTGGGAATCGAACCAGCAGCCCTTTGATTCGCAGGCTGGCACTCAATCCACTGAGCTACACCAGCCAGGGCAGAAACAGAGTCATTCTCGATCATCAAGTGTGTGCTGGGTTCTCTCACTGGGGCTCAGAGATCTAAAGTATTTTCCCAGTGCCAGGCCCTATTTGAGTCAGTTCATATGAATTTCCTCATTTAACCCTCACAACCCTATGAGATGAGCAATATAAAGATCACTCTTTCACAGAAGGGGAGGCTGAGGCTGAGCGAGGCGGAGTCTTTTGCTCAAGAGCACACAGCTGGTTTCCCGTGTGAGTGAACAGAGCCCTGCTTCCTGCCATTTCTCCTCGATGGGACAGCGGGGCAGTGGGTGAAAAGGAACAGTGTGCATGGGACCTGCGTTCCCCACGGGGTCTCTGCTCCCCACTTCCCTTCACCCCCAGGAGAAAGTCCCAGGAACTTTTATGCACACACTCGAATCAGTGCTGTGAACTCGATGTTAAACAGGTGACCTTGAGCACCGGCTGTCCCCACAAGTCCTTGGCTGACATCTGGACAAATGGGGTCTTGGCTGGATTCTGCCCCAGGCTGGCATGGCGCTGCCTGGGCAGTTTCTGCTCAGTGTGGGCGTGAGGACTGGGCCGAGGGAGAGAGGATGATGGTGGGGGCTTGGCGACACAGTCAGTTCCTCTTCGTGGTGTCCCTGATCCACTGCAAATAGCTGCACACTTTGGTGTAAACGCCAGGCTTGGCGGTGCTGTCGCAAGGGACATCCCCCCAGGACACAATACCCTGTAGGACGCCCCCACAGACCAGGGGTCCCCCGGAGTCTCCCTGTGGTGGGGGTGGGGGGACGGGAGGAGTCTTGAATGAGAACCTTCGGACGCAGCGTCCTGGTCCCAGTCTTAATCGTTCACTGGTCAGGATCTCAATTGAAATCCAACCCCACCCCATCGCGACTCAGTACAACCCAGGGCAGCTGAAGCCCGCCTGACCGCCGCCCAGCACAGCTCAACACACTCACCCAGCCAGTCCATGCGCAAGCCCACCCCACCCCCAAACCCTATGCCTTCCCCATTCAGAATCAAACCAGGCCCACGCCCGTCCTCACTTCCAACCCACCCCCTTGCCATGTCTTTTGCACCCCAAATAAAGTTGACCCAATCCCCTATTCAACCTCGACCTATTTCCCATCTAAAGTCAAAGCAAACCCGTTCCCATTCTCAACTCCAGCCTTGGCCATCCCACCCCAATCCCAACCCAAACCCACCACGGTGGCTAACTCCAGCCTCACCCCCATTCTACCTGCTCTTCCTTCTCCATCTACAGACCTGTCCCTAGGGTCTCCTCTGGCCCCAGATCAGCCAAACCCAGCCGAGTCTCAACTCTCAAACCTGTCCCCCTTCCTCACTGTGCCTCAGGGCGTGGCTCCCTTTCCAGTTCTGACCTCGCAGGAGTTGGTGCCTCCGCCTCGCACGCCTGCGCACACCATGGTGTTCCTCAGGTGCCCCGGATAGTCCTTGCTGCAAGACTCGGCCGAGATAATGCTGATGTTGGCACAGTGCAACGCGTCTGGGAGGTTCACTGGGGAGGACGGTGAACTTGGAGTGAATCCACAGGTTCTCAGGCCCCGGAGGGGCCTCCGCGCCAGAGCCCTGGGGGAATAGGGTCTCTAAAGGTCCAGCCCCATCCTTTCACGCACCTGGTGACTCTCGGCTTCCTGTGGTCCCAGGCTCGATGTCAGACACCAGGCCCCAGCCGGACACCACGCAGGACTCTCCGGCCTGGGGGCAGCGCTTGGGCAGCGACACGGGGCGCACTTGCCGGGAGAGGCGCGCAGGCCGTCGTAGACGCACCAGCATGAGGTCGTGGAGATGGGTGCGCGCTTCGTAGCGCGGGTGTGGGACCAGGCGAGACACAGCCCGCAACTGCTCTGCGCCATCGCGCTTGCGCAGATTGTGCTCGCCCAGGCGCACCCTCATGTTGCTGCGTGGTGCCCGCAAGGAAGCGGAGGACGGAGTAGTAGAGAGATACATACATCAGAGAGCGGACAGCCTGGGGCCCCTAACCCCCTCGGGAATCTGGATATCCCATTACTCTCTCCCCAAAGCCCCAAAGCCAAGAGTTCCAGCCCTCGCCTCCCCCCACCCGCAAACTGGGACCAAAGTGTCCACAATCACTCGCACACCTGGACCTCAGTCCTCAGGCTCCAGATCTTTCTTCCTGAGCCCAAGATTCCCAGATCCCTAGACCCGGCCCACTGTGTCCCCGGAGGACCCTAAGCCTGGCCTTCATACCGCGTTTGGCAGTGGGCTGCAGACAGCACCCAGTATGGGGAGATGAGGGAAGCGCCACAGTTAAAACGTGCACGTTCAAAGAGGGCCGCTTGCCAAGGCTGGGAGTGGGGCATGCACTCCTCACCTCCCTGCGATGGGTCGCTGCCGGCGTCATCCTGGGCCGCTGGGAGAGGAGACAGACGGGACATCTCTGAGGACAGAGTCCTTTTCCTTGTGCCCTGCACCTTCCTTGCACCTTGCCCTCACTATGCATTTCCCCCCCCTGTGTCTGCCCGCCAACTTCCCAAGGTGTCTCTACTGTTGATTTGTAAGCATTGCCTTCTCTCTAGCTTTTACAGTTTTTGCTTATTTTCTTCAGAACTCTTTCTCTGTCCCTGGTCTCCACCCACTTACCACAGGACTCTGGGAGAGAGAGAGAGAGAGGACAAGGAAGGGGCCAGAGGGCAAGCAGTCCTCTGTGACTGAGAGTGGAGACAAGGACGATGGATACAGTCCAGCCATTCAAGGTCACTGAGCTGTCACAGACATCAAATGGATGTGGCCGCTCGCTCTGCATGACACACAGTCTTGGCTCCAGAGTCTGGCCATCTCAGCCAAATGCACTGTGTCACACGTACAGGGGCACAGGCTTGACCACACAAGGTCACGGGCAAGCAAACAGGCACGACTGGTCTTCCAGACGTTGGAGCTGCTAGGGACAGCGCTGGAAGCAGAACTTGCTTGTGCGCACTTGGGTTGCAGCTTCAGGAATCACCACAGTACGGGGGGTCTCATGTGTGTGAATATGGACACTTACACACTGGCATGTGCATGCACCCACGCACATTCACAGACACAGATTTGCACATAAAAGCTCAGACCTAAATTTCCATCCTTAGGGTGGGTCTGCACACACTAGGTCACAGGTGCTCACAGTTGCACATGGGATCTGGATGTACAAGGTGGGGTCTTTGGTAAAGGTACATGTGAATCCCTGGCTGGTGTGACTCAGTGGATTGAGCGCCAGTCTGCAAACCAAAGGGTTGTCGGTTTGATTCCCAGTCAGGGTACATGCCTGGGTTGTGGGCCAGGCCCCAGCAGGGGGCACACAAGAGGCAACCACACACTGATGTTTCTCTCCCTCTCTTTCTCCCTCCCTTCTCCGTTCTTTAAAAATAAATAAAATCTAAAAAAAAAAAATAAAGGTACATGTGAAGAGATGTTGCTATGCACTCAGGCCCCCCAAAACATGTCCACAGACATGGGGTTTGTAGTAATCGAGGTTAAATTTGGAATGATAACGTAATCCCTCCCCACCAGGTCCAAACATGTCTGGGAGACTGAGCAAACTATTGGATCTCTCTGTGCCTCTGTTTCCTCGTCTGTAAGATGGGATTTTTGTAGGGATTAAATAAGTAGGGGTGTGTGTGTGATGCCTGACATATTGTGACTACTTTACAAATATTGGTTATTTTAAACAAAGGCCTCGTAGGTTTATTTATGCAGACATGACACATGGATGTTCAGGTTGGGGACACAAGCTTAGCCAATGTAAGTCAGATGTATGACCAGACCCAGATAAAGATAGTCAAGGTCAAAGCTGACTCATTCCCAAGCCACTTTGTGGAGATTCGCAGGACCAACACTCAGGTGTGGACCAGCTAGATCAGACCCCAGGGCAACATCTGGACACAGGTCTGGGCATTCAAGGTCAAGGACAAATAGCTGGAGACACAGGCAGCCAGGACAGGACATATTCATCCATGGCTAGATCTGCTCCCAAGTTAGTTGCTTGGTGATCAAGGTCACTCACTCATCAGGGTTCACACGGGGGTACCTGGATCACACATGTGAGCAGGATGCAGCCCCCCCCATGAATGGCACCATGAATAAGGACATCAACAGGGACGTTTCAGGATCACGAGTCAGTGCCCCACTACACTGGGCAACTCCTCAAGGTCACAGCCGAGCACACAGTCACCTCCACGCTTGGTCAGGATTTGCACAACCAAGACTGAGTGCCCACACTTTGCCCGCTAGGGTGAGGAACTGGGCCAAGGGCCCTGGCAAGGCTAAGGGAACTCGGATGAGGTGGACAAGGGGTTTAACAAGGGAAGGGTGGGGTCGTCCTTTGGAGAAGGGCAGAGGGTTCAGGCTGAACAGTTGGGCACCGAGGCCGCAACTGGCCAGTCCAAGCCGGAGGAGGGAGGAGGCCTCAGCTGGGTGCAGCAGGCAGGCAGGAGACTGGAAGGAGAAAGCAGGGACAGAGCCCAGGGGGATGCTGGTAGAGGGGGTGGGGCAAAGTTGGAGGGGCCCCCAGGGGCGAGGGAGGGTCCTGTGTATGTGGGAGTTAGTGGAAGTCTACGCTCTACTCCTTCAGGGTAGAGGCATCCGGTTACAGTGAATTTCTCCATGGGTGGTGGATGAACTGGGTCTGGAGTTCTCCTGCCGCCTAGGGTCACCTTGGCTCAGTGACTACCCCTCTCCAAGCCACAGCCCGCCCCCCACCGCACAGAGATGTTTGCAGGCACAGATGAGCCTTCCCAGTGCTGAGCGCCGAGCTTGGCCAGGCACTGAGCGCTCAGCAAAGCTAGCAACCCTTCCAGGGCCCTCCCCTGGGCCAGGCGCTGGGACAGCTGGGGAGCCTGTCACAGAGATACCCAGTAACTAGAAAGTGGCAGGGCCTAGAGGGGTCATTCCTCAAAGTTGCACAGCAAGGGAAGGGCAGTCCTGGACCTCAAACCCAGGTCTGTGTCTCCCCCACCCCCCACGGGTGCGGGGACCCTCCACAGCTGCGGGGCTCAGTGATGTGGAGTGAGGACTCGAAGATGTTGGCAGCTGGCTGCAGCAGGACAGGGAGAGGGCAGAATCATCAGAATGTCTCTGGGTGAGGGAGGGGCTGGCAGGCTGCAGAACCTGGGTATGCCCAAGATGGGGGTGCTTGAGGGGGCTCCCCACTCCCACAGACCCCCACCTGACCTGGGTCCACCTCACCTGCCGACCTCAGCAAGAAAGCAAAGATGAGAAGCCACATCGTGGAGGAGGGACCAGGGCTGTGCCGAAGTCTGGGTAGGGGAGAGAGTAAACTGGGGTGAGGCTGGACCCCCTGCCCCCATCTGGATCCCTGCAGACACAAAGTTATCCCACCTGGTGCCTGAGAAAGTTCTCACCATCCTCGATCCTCACACCCACCCTCAGCTGCCTGCTCTTCCTCTGGGTTTCCCATCTCTAAAAGGTCTGCCATCCCTCCAGGCACTGGGACGGACCCCTAGGCGACCTGGGAGTCTCTCAGACCCCAGCACCATTGCCCCTGCCCCTGCATCGTTCTCCATTTTTACGGTCCTGGCTCAGGATATAATCGAGGCAGACCCTAAACCAGTCTCCTAGGCAGCCTCCTGAGTTCTCTGCCCCGCCCCCTTCCCACAGGCTCCCCCTTCACTGGAGTTCCCAGCCTACGTGACCTCACAGGGTCTTTCTACACCTGGAGTTCGCCACGCCCCACTCCTGCTCACAGCCGTAGTGCCCCCAGGATGAAGTCCCAGCCCCCAGCCACATTTTAGAGGACAGCAGTGACTTCTCCACCTCCCAGCCTGTCTGTCTGGGTCTCTCACGACACAGCCTTTTAGATTCTTCCATTTCTCCTTCCTGAGATTTCATGCCTCCACGCCTTTGTGCGGGCTGTTCCCCCTTCCCAAAAAGCCATTCCCTTCAAGGTCCACTGCCTCCTTTCGGCCTTTTCTGAACTCCCCTGGGCGCCATGGGGTCTGTCTGTATTCCCAGATGGAGAACTCCCCGAGAGGATCTCCAGGACTGTTGGTAACCTTCCAAATTCATCCTCCAAATCTGAGGCTCAGCTCCCACTTCTGGGAGGCCTCACTTCCTAGCAGGGGTCTCTTCTGGGTCTCACAGTGCCTGTTCCGCCTGCATCACAGCCCAGATCCCCAGGAACACTCAGGTTGGGTTGTCCCTGTGTCCCCTGCACTGCCCAGCCCGAGGCCTGGTACAGGACACGCCTCAGGGAGTTGTGCTGAGCTGACTTGAACCTGAGCTATTCTTGCTGCGGGTAGAAGCGCTTTCAGGGAGATCCTCCTGATTCCCTCCCTCCCCTCAGCCCCTGCAGCTCCTTCTTGCACCTTTCTGGGTTGGAGTTCAACTCGAAGTTCCATGAAAAGACACATGGACTTACTCAGATGCCCTTGACATCCAACTCCCTCAGAGTGGCCCATGCGTCCCCCTAAGGGCAGACCCTGTCTCCCTTCAACCCCCTTCCCCTACTCCAGTCCCAAAAATCTCACCCCCTCCAGATTTCTCCAGCAGCATCGGGGACAGCGTGGATGCCAGAAGAAGGGGAGCAGGCACCTGAACGCCTGAATTTATAAGCTTCCAGCCCCACCTGGGTCTGGGGAGGTTGAGTAAGGTGGGGTGGGAGGTGGCTTGCAGTCATCTTTACAGGCTGGACGCCTAGGTGGCTGGTGGGGTGGGAGAAGAGACCTAATAAACATTTATTAGGCTGAAACTTCTGTCTGAGTCTACGAGGAGGAATTCCCTGGCAGTTTCTCAAGGGGGAGGAGGCGCTAGGGCAAGAGTTGAAAGATCAGAGATCAAAAATACACAGCCAGGATTCTGGAGCCTGTAATCTGGAAATGGGGTCTGCCGTGCAGAAACTCGATTCTAGAGTCATACTTCTTGTGCCTGAGGTAGGGTTCTAGATCTTGGACCTGGACCTGGAGTCCAGCTCTGGATCCCTGAGTCTGAATTCTGAGCCCTCAGTTCTGGATTTTGGACCTTTGATTCCTGATGCCATATTCTGAATGTGGATCTCCAATTCCGGGTCTTGGGTCTTGGGTCCAGATGCCCAACTCTAAATCTCCAAGTCCAGATCTCTCAGTACTGGGTTCTGGATCTCAGATTCTGAATCTGGATCTCTGGTTCTGGGTTCTGGATCTGGGTCTCTGGATTCTGGGGTTTTGATTCTGGTTCTCCCGTTTTGGGTTCTGAATTTGAGGCTCTAGAACTGGGGATTCATGACTTGAAATCTAGAGTACGAATACTGGGGTAGTCTGTGTCCTGACGTTTGGGGCTGGAGTCTGGATTCTGGAGTCTGGTCTTGGAGTGATGATTCTCAGACTTGGATTCGAGATCCTTTGAACCTAGCACCCAAACTAGAAGCCTGGAGTCTGGCATCTGAAGTCTAACCCTGGAGGTTAGAAACCTTCACCCTTGCTGGGTGAAGGCTGGGTCCTGGAGTGCGAATGGTAGGTTTTGGATTTCAAGGTCTGAAGCCTGGGTCCTAGAGTTCAGGTCTCGATTCTGAGATTTCATGGGTTGACTCTGGAGTACGCAGTCTGGAGTTTCAAACCTGCATGGTCTATTTAAGAGGCTAGACGTGGGCCGGGCTGCCATAATTCCTAGACTCCTAGAATCTTGACTCAAGAGTATTACTTGAGCGACTGGGAGACTGGAGTCTTGATTCTGCATTCTGCAGTGTTGGTTCTGGGTTTTGAGGCTTGGACTCTGGATTCTGCGTTCAGGAGGCTGGAGGTCATCAGGGAGATGACCCAAGGCTTTGGGAATTTGGAGTTGTCTTACAGTGCCTCAGAACCCCAGAGGGCCCTGAGCAATTGTCCAGAGTCTCTCCTGGCTTGTTTAACTAATAAGAAGGCAGAGAACAGGAGGGACTGACCTCACACCACCCAGGGAAGGGTGGGACCTGTTGTAGGCATGGTCCCACCTCATGTCCGGAGAGCCATTACCTTTGCAGGAGGGGGCTGCCAGAGGGGGCTGGCTGTTTAAGAGATCAGTGGCCACTGTCCAGGGGCCCTGGCCCTAGATACCCTCACAGATAATATGGCATAACAATGGCCTCTCACACTCAAAGTCCTCTGGCCAGCTTACTGAAAGGGCGCCCTGCCCTTCCCCCCCGCCCCCGCCCTGCGGCGACGTCCGTGTCCTAACTCCCTCCCACTGTGTGAGTCCAACCTGGGTGATCAGTGTCTTCCTGGGCATCTTCCCTTATGCCCTTCACCTTAACCACACCCCGAGTCCCACTCTCTGCCCTGCCCCTCCTCCTCTCTGGAGTCTTGTATCAGCTTCTGTGGTTCAACCACCAACCACACGGGTCTCCTCCATCTGACCCTGAACTGCCTAGGGCAGCTTCCCACTCCTGGGAGGCCCTACGCCCTCACTGTGTCCTAACTCATTTCTCTCTTTCCCCCAGCTTTCCACCTCCCATGTTCCCCTCTTAGAGACAGTCCCACCGCCCACCTAGTCATGTGACCACCTCCACTCGGGCCAGACATCCCCCCTAACCCCTACAGCTGAAAGGTCTGCAGCTGCTGTCCTTCCTGGCCCTGCCTCTCTCTGCCCCGTTCTCTCTTCTCTGCCCCCTCGGCCTGGCTGCAGCTCAGGCACCCTCCTACACCCCGAACACTCGCCCCAGCCTCCTTCCTGGCCTCCCACCTTCCAGTCTGCTCCCTCCACCCACCACCAGGCAGCCCCAGAGGGCTGTCCGCACTCGGAGCTGACCCCGCCCTCCCTGCCCACAACCCTTCTCTGTGACTCCTCACCGCCCCTAGACAGGTCTCCACTCTCAGCCTGGCATTTGAGGTCCTTTGAGATCCCCCTGCCAGAACAAGCTGTATCTCGCCCTGGCTGGTGTGGCTCAGTGGGTTGGAGCATCGTCCTGTAAACCAAAAGGTCTCGGATTCAGTTCCCAGCCAGGGCTTGTGCCTGGGTTGCAGAGTCTTTCCCTGGTGGTCAGAGTGAGTGCCGGAGGAAACCAATCGATGTTTCTGTTTCAGATGTTTATCTCCTGCTCTCTCTTCCTCCCTTCTCCTCTCTCTAAGACCAAGAAGCATGTCCTTGGGTGAGGATGAAAAAAAGAACACGCCTTATCTTGAACCCCCTCCCTTCTCTGGAGGGAACTGGGGGCCTAGACTCCTGGGTCCCAGAAAGCAGAGGGGAGGAGCCTCTCTCCTGCCCTATTTCCAGCCTAGTCTGGTATCCAGACCACCTCTGGTGTGTGCACCTGGAACTCCTGCCAACATCTTGTTTGTCTGCACCGAGTCCCAAAAGAGCAAAGATACCATACTGTGCGCCGGGCACCAAAGACTTGTGCAGCTGGCAGCAGTGCTGAGTCCCAGCTGGATAGGGTCAGACTCGTGTGCTCACAGGCTCCCCCTGGTGTCTGTGTGGGGCAGACCGCAGAGGCGCAGAGGCTCAAGGAGGCGGATGGCCTGGGACAATGGGTGATGACAGGTGGCCTACGCTCTGCACGGAGCGCTGAGCAGAAGCTGCAAGTGCACACAAGGACACACCTTCAGAATGCCATACCTCCAAACTACACCCTGTATCAGTCAGGGTCTCCAGAAGAATAGATCGGTGAATTATGTGAACATGGGCTTGGAACAGCACTCCATTTGCTGGGGTGTGAGTTTCTTTCTTTCTTTTTAAAAAAGATTTTATTTATTTATTTTTACACAGAGGGGAAGGGAGGGAGGGAAAGAAACATCAATGTGTGGTTGCCTCTTGCATTCCCCTTCCTGGGGACCTGGCCTGCAACCCAGGCTTGTGCCCTGACTGGGAATTGAACTGGCAGCTCTTTGTTTTGCAGACTGGCGCTCAATCGTAGACTGAGCCACGCCATTCAGGGCTGGGATGTGAGTTTCTTGATTAGAAGTGTTACTGGCAAGACCTCCGTTCTTGTCTGTTTGAAGGAAAGATTTCTGTCAAGAGGCAAAGTGCAGGAGAACAAGCAAGAATGTATTGGCCACAGCAAAGCACACTCAGATGGGATGTTTGGTAAGGCTGCAGACAGTGAAATGGGGAAGGGCTTGGGATAGAAGAAGCAACAGGAGAGAGAGCCCAGGCTGGGCTGCCTTAGCCCACCTGGAAATCAGAGAAAACAGGGTCTTGGAGGCAGGCTCAGGGTCTGCAAGCCAGAATTGGTGTAGACCACGTCCAGTTGGGTGATGTTCCGGGTCAGACAACACTCAGCTCATACTGGGTGACTCCAGTTCCACGGTAGCTGGGTGGCCCGTGGTTATGAGGGGAGACTCAAGAGTTAGAAAATTCCAGTTCCAGGTGACTAGTAATAAGCTAGTAGGTAACGCATGTGTTAAAGCGATTGTTTCAGGAACTGCAGGTGTGTCTCACCACTCCCAGAATAAGACAGCCGACCACCTGGGGCACAGCTGGAGATATCCAAGCCATTGTGTTCTGGGGAGAGACAGACCAGACACCCACCAGCTCCAGGACAGCGACCTGCTCAGGGTGAGAATACTGCAGTTTTTTAATCTACTTTCCCCTGAATTTCAAAACCACTCACTGCACCTTGTTCTCTGTTAAAAAAAAAAAAAGGCTAGCTTGGAAGGAAATGTAAGATGGTCCATCATTAGGGTACCTAACCCGCCATCTTCTCAAATCGCTGGCTATCTGAATAAAGCGCCCATAACGATTCAATCCCTGTCTCTGCTTATTGGGTTCGGTACATGACAGGCAGCACAAACACCGGTCTTTTCCGGTTTTGGTTAGGTGTTCAGTGTCTACCAAGGCAGTGAGGTAAGGCTGTTTCTGAAAAGGAGAGGTTGCGGGAGAAGACAGCAGGGCTTTGCTCCCAAACCCTAAGGGTCTGCGTGTGACTCACCTGTAGGGGTCGCCAGAGCCTCCAGATGGCGTCTCCATCTCCAGTCTCTTTGAGAACATCGGGCCTGCAGGTTCACGTGGTCCAAGTGGTTGGGCACCAACAGCGTCAACTAGGTAACACTGTAAGTCTCTCCAAATTAGACTACTTGCATTGTTACAGTGACTCTGCCATTCATGGCAGTAACCGTGTCCCCCATGTCTGGGTGACTAAGTGTCTCCACTTGGTCCCTAACACCCTGGGACCCGTTGATCTCTGTGGTATTTATGTTTCCCAGTTCAGTCTACTTTTGTACCACTGTACCAAAACACTTTCTTTCTTCTTCTTTTTTTATTCACTTTTTATTTTAAAAAGATTTTATTTATTTATTTTTAGAGAGAGGGGGAAGGCAGGGAGAAACATCAGTGTGTGGCTGCCTCTCATGCGCCTCCTACTGGGGACCTGGCCCACAACCCAGGCGTGTGCCCTGACTGGGAATCAAACCTGAGAGACTTTGGTTCGTAGGCCGGCACTCAATCCTCTGAGTCACACCAGCCAGGGATGCTCTTCTCCTCCTCCTCCTCCTCCTTCTCCTCCTCCTTCTCCTTCCCCTTCTTATTCTTCTTCCTCTTCCTCTTCCTCTTATTCCTCTCCTCCTCCTCTTCCTTCTTCTTAAAAGTATGAACTCGTGTTAAAATTTTTACGGAACTCATGTGGGATCCAGGCAGATGTTACATGTTACTCATATGGAGGCAAATTGATTTTACCTCCGGGGAGAAAGGTCGTCCATGGAACCTCTGTTGGAAGGGCCAGAATCTGCATGTCTACAGATAAAAGTGGTTTGGCATGGTTATCAGCTGTTTACAATCTGCAGAGCTGTAAAAACCATGCAAAAAAAATGCCAGTGCTGTGAATCAGACAGCCCGGGAGCATGTGCTGTATAGAGATGATGCAATGAGTGATGGTAACCGAGTCACTGACATGCAAGCAGTTTCTCCCTCCATTCCACAAACTCCTAGAGAGACAGAAAGCAGATCGGTGGTCACCAGGGAAAGTGCAGGGGGCCCGGGGCGGGGCGGGGGGAGTGGGGAGTGACAGCTACTAGGCACGGGTCATCTTCTGGGTCGTCAAAGTTTCAGGGAGTAGCAGAGACATTGTAAATGGACTAAATGCCACTGATTTGTACACTTTTAAAAGTCAATTTTATAGCTGAGTTTTAGCCACATGCACCAAAGCAGGGAGAGCAATTTCATACACACAAACATCCTTATCTACATCTTAAAAAACTAGGACTTGTGGCAGCAGAGCCCAGATTTGAAGGAGTTTCCCTGGGCCCAGCCTGGTCACTGTATAGGGACCCACCCCCCACTCCCAGTGGAAGGAGGGAAGGGCAGTCAGTCACCAAGCCAGAGCTCCTGGCTGGCCTCACAGGCATCTCCTGTCCAGCAGCCTCAGGTGAAGATTCAGGAAAGTGGGCGCCCAGGACGGAGCAGCTAAGAATCTTGGTGTGGGAACAGAGGCAGTGGGTGGTCAGCTGAGAGTGGACACTGGGACTCAGCCAGTGGTGGGTTCAAGTACTGGCTCCAGAACGTTCACCACACGACCCGACCTGGGATGAAGTGATGTGCAGAAAGCGCTAGAACAATGACTGGGCCATAGGTATAATAGATGTTGTGTCTTTTTTTTTTTTTTTAATTGATCAAGGCGGCTTTGAGCAGTTCATGAATACATTCTGGGGGAATCGGCACGATGCCCCTAGCAGATGGTGCCAACACGCATCCTGCAGATGCAGAAATGGCTCCAGCACCAGCTGGTGTAGCTCAGTGAGAATGGGTCTGTGAACCAAAGGGTCGCCAGTTCCATTTCCACTCCGGGCACATGCCTGGATTGTGGGCCTGGTCCCCAGCAGGGGGCGTGCCAGAGGCAACCACACATTGTGTTTCTCTCCCTCTCTTTCTCCCTCCCTTCCCCTCTCTCTAAAAGTAAATAAATAAAATCTTTAAAAAATTATATTAAAAAAAGAAAAATGGCTCCAGAGGTCTCCAGGCTCATTCAGGGCAGAGGGAGTGGCCTGGGCGTGTCTGGGGAGGGCCTGCAGGTGAGTCTGGAAGTTGGTGTGAGTCACCTGGGGTTGCAGGGAGGTAAACTCCACCAGCTCCCAGGATGAACGTGCAGAAGCCCAAGTGCCTTCCCGGAGCACGTGGCTGGGCTGCAGAAATCACTGGGTTGACCAGGTCAGTGCACCTGGCCTACGGTCCCAGCACCGGTCTGCTCACAGGAGCATGTGACTGCAGTAGGAACGACACAGCCAGGTTTATTGCTCAGGGTTAAACCAGTGGACACAGGATTTGAAGGGGGCAGGTGCAGACCAGTGGTGAACATGTCCTCAGGGCTATTGCTCAGTTCTCTTGGCATCTTGGGAAGCTGACCCAAGCACTACCTTGGAGCTGGTCACCTGCCCACAGGCCAGGCTATGCCCCCGCCCAAAGTTCAAGCTGCAGCCCAAGGCTCCTTCGGCCCACAATGCTGCAATGCTGCCCGTGGAGTCACCCACAGAGGTCCGAACAGGGGCAGGGGGCGGGGAGGGCTGCCTCCTTTGGAAGATGTCTTGGTGGAGGAGGAAGAGGCTACCCACTTCTTCCTGGCTGGAGCCTTCTGCCTGCCAGGCTTTCACCACCACATCACATTCAGTCTTCTTCCGGATCCCCACTTCCGCGTCCTTCTGGAGCTTTCGTTGCTGCACAACCTGAGACGTTTTTGTGCTTGTGCCTTCTTGGAAGCAATAACAGGATCTTCCTTTCCTTAGGCCCCAGTGCCGCTCCGAGGCCACAGCCACCACCTTGCTCTTGGCCGGCCTCTGCGCCTGGAGCTTCCCTTGCCCCTGTGCCGTGGTTGGGCCTGCGCCGCCCACTTGGCTTCCTGACCTTCAGAGAAGAGTGACCACAAGGCCATTTCAGGATGCTGGAGCTCCCCTGGGGAGATTCATTGGTCATAGCTTGGTGCAAGATGCGTCCTCTGGAGCACCCCCAGGGTGGGTGAGCAGGTCTGAAATAACAAATCCGCTGTAACATTCCTTCTCCTTAAACCTTTGGTTCCTTTCCTTCACTGTTTACCAAGGAAGCTCTGGCCTTGCAACTTCACTTGGTGGAGACCACCTTTGGGTCTGCATTTTGGCCGACCAGACAAACACACTGCTAGTTAGAGACCGTCTAACTTCTCAGTCTGCAAGGTTAACTATGGAGTCTCTGTTGAGTGAACCCCAACCCACACATGTGGCCTGATGCAACGTGACGTTCACCTGCTGTATGCATCGTTAATGGCTATCCCCACACCTATCCCCCCACATTTCTGTCTGTATAAATTGGGAAAATTATGGAAGCCTTTTGGGATGCCTTGTCCATACTCATCGGTGACACTTTGCACCTCACCCTTCAGGACCTCGTGGGACTGGAGTCTGGTTGTAGGTCCAGCACTGGGGAGGGGCTGCAGGAGGAGGACACAAGAGGACTCAGCAGTGGCAGATCCACCGCCTAGACCCCATCAGGGCGCCTAGAGTGTGGGTTGGGGACAGTCACTTGGAGAGTGACCCAGAGCCCCAGGCTGCCCTCACCTCCAGCTATCACTGCTGTCTTCATTTCTGGAGGTCTGCCTACATCTCTCCTTTTTAAAAGGAATATTCTGTTATTTCTAAATTTAGTGACTTAGTTTGCTTCTGTTTGAAACTGGAAACGCTGGCATTCGTGCTGCCTGTCACCTACCAGACACAATAAGCAGAGACAGGGAATCTTTATGGGCACTTTATTCAGAAGGCCGGAGATCTGAGAAGATGGCGGGTTCGTTCCCTAACAGACCGTCTTTCCTTTCCTTTCGAGACGGCCTTTTTTATAAGAGGGCAAAATTGTAGGTAAGGGCTTTGGAATTCAAGGGGAAAAAAAAAACTGTAGGTAAGGGATTTGGAATTCAGGAAAAAGGTTAATCAGATAAAAACTGCAATCCGGCCATTTCCCTAGCATTCTTTCATCTGGGGACTGGTCATTTCCTTTATCTGTGGCGTGCTCTGTCCTGTGTCCCGGGCGATTTTTTTTACCTGTGTCCTCGGTGGTGGGCTGTCTCCCCCTGGAGCACAGTGGCTCAGATGCCACCCTGATTGCCCGTGGTCTCTCCTGGAGCACCATGGTCCATCACCTGTGGCCTCCTGGAGTCAAGGGGGGGCCATACCTGCAGTTCCTGAAACAACAGCTTTTCACACGCATTGACTACTAGGCTTATTCACTGTTCCCTGCAACTAAAATTCTCCAACTTTTGAGTGTTCCATTAATGTTCACTCAGTCTTCTTTTCACACACACTCATTTAAAGCTACATGTCTGCTGCTTTCCACACACTTTGATAGGTAACATTTTTATTTGTTGTTCCCTCCCAAGGATTGTAAAATTTCCATTATGAAAGTTCATAGGTTTTCCCCCCATCATGATTTCATTTTCATCATGCATTGTTTAGATGAGTGGTTTTTTTTTTTTTTTACTTATTTTATCGTTGTTGGGTTTTTAACTTCTGCGTGTGTGGATATCAAGTCGACGTGCTAATTAAATTTTCATCATCCTGCGGTCAGAGTTGGAGAATGCAGTCTGTGAGATGCTGAAGCCATGGGGGCGGTGGGGGGCCAACCAAGTCCGGGGTTCCTGCTCAGCCGAAAGGCAGAGACAGGGATTGGACTGCAGTTGCATTGTTGTTAATATCAGAGGTTGGCAACCTGAGGAGGTGGTGGTTAAAAACCCCAACATCCACCTACCTCACCTTGAGCTCTCGGAAGCAGGTTTCTACAGGGGAACCCTGGGGATCTGGGGGAAGATTCCGAGGGGGAGCACAGAGGAGCCCTTCCTCTTGGGCGTAAGGGGAGGGGGGGCCGACAGGGAGTCACGCTGCTTCTTCCCAAGCTCCTCCCCTCGTTCCGCTGTCATCTCTCCTTCCAATTACCTTTTCTCTCTTCCCGGACAACTGTGGTGTACGGCCCAGACTCTGTATCCTCTGGCCAGAGAGCAGAGGTACAAACCATTGGCTCTCAAGTGCCCTTGGTTAGGGGAGATAAGGTCTTGAGATTCACC
This sequence comes from Tonatia bakeri, assembly GCA_004024845.1. Taxonomy (NCBI): domain Eukaryota; kingdom Metazoa; phylum Chordata; class Mammalia; order Chiroptera; family Phyllostomidae; genus Tonatia; species Tonatia bakeri. Next base: position 18,265 of record PVIA01006423.1, on the reverse strand, counting down.
TGATTCACCCTCTGGCGGTCAGTTGCTCCAACCGTTTGGACTTGTTTCACTTCCTGGTCTCAGTTTCCCCAGCCCCCAAAAGAAAACTAGGAATGTTTCTAGGTTCTTACTATTCTGTCCCAATGCCACATTGTTTTCATGAGGATTGTTTCAATCTCACACGGCAAACTTTCGTGGGTCAGTTGGCTCGTTTCTCTCTGTGGTGCTGCTGACAGGTTTTTAAAATCTTCACCAGAGAATATGTTTATTGAGAAAGAGAGGGAGGAAGAAACACTGATGTGAGAGAGAAACATCCACTGATTGCTTCCGGCACTGGGGATCACGCAGGAAACCTGGATATGCACCCTGACCGAGGACAGAACCTGCAACTTGCTGGTGGACAGGACAGAGCTCCCACCAACTGAGTGACCATCCAGGACATCTCACTGATTTTTATATTAAGTATTATGAAGCTATTTTAATAGGAATATTCAAGTTTAGAATTGGTTATAATTTTTTTATTCTTTGTAATGACCCACTCTAGTAATGGTTTTAGTACTAACACCTATTTGACTGGTATTGATAAAGTGATACTGCCTTTCTTAGGGGTAATATTTTTTAGAATTTTTTTTATCTTCTGCTCTCAAATTTTTCAGGAACTTTTGGTGCATCTCCTGTATAGAGCATACAACAGCCTTTTAAATTCTGATCTGAGTTTAACCATTTGCATTTATTGTGATTTTTAAAAATAAAAGATGTTATTTATTTATTTTTACAGAAGGGAAGGGAGGGAGAAAGAGAGGGAGAGAAACATCAATGTGTGGTTGCCTCTTGTGCGCCCCCTACTGGGGACCTGGCCTGCAACCCAGGCGTGTGCCCTGGCTGGCAGTCGAACAGGCGCTCTTTTGGTTTGCAGGCTGGCACTCAATCCACTGAGCCACACTGTCCAGGGCTGTTGTGATCATTCATGTGCTTGGTATTATGCATAATATTAGCATGCTTTCAAATTACTGTTTTTCTGCTTTTTCTATACTTCTTATCTTTTTGGATTATTTGCTTTTTGTGATTTCCTCCCCCCTCCCCTCACTTCATTTCTCCCTGCTCCTTGTTTGGAATTCATATGTACTTGTTCTATTCCTTGGTGATCACCTTTGCTATTTTATCATGCATGTTTATCTTAACAAATTCTGAAATAAAGGAATATTTTAGTGCCCACCTGTATCCCAAAGCCATTCAGGACCTGAAAATATGTGGACCACCCTCCTCTTGGCTGGCAAGCTATCATTTTGTAGGATTTTAGTTCCCTTTCTCTTTTTAAATTCTCACCTGAGGATGTTTTCTGATTTCTAGAGAGTGACGAAGGGGGAGAGAGAGAGAGAGACATTGATCGGTGCCTCTCATAAGCTCCCTGAGAGGGCAGACCAGGGATGAGACCTACAACTTTTGCTGTGTGGGACCACGACGCTCCAACCAACCGAGCCTCCTAGCCAGGGCTCAGCCTCACTCTTGTGAGGCATTCTTACTTAGTGTAGAATATTAGGTTGTCAGTTATATTTTGCAACAGACTAAACACATAATCTCACTTTTGTCTTTTGCCTTCTGGCTTCGTTATTGCTGTTGAGAATTCTGCTGTCTTTCTAATCATTTCTCTTTTTTTAAAAGATTTTATTTATTTATTTTTAGAGAGGGAAGGGAGAGGGAGAAAGAGAGAGAGAAACATCAATGTGCGGTTGCTGGGGGACATGGCCTGCAACCTAGGCATGTGCCCTGACTGGGAATCGAACCTGCAATGCCTGGTTCGCAGCCCGCGCTCAATCCACTGAGCTACGCCAGCCAGGGCCTAACCATTTCTTTTTTATTCCTGGCTTATTCTTTCCTATTAAAAAAACACTTCCACTTTGTTTTAGGATCTCTGAAGTTTCTCTGTGGTATATCTAGGCAAGGTTGTTTTTTATTACCTTAAAGAGAATGCCTTAAGACTTCCTACATTTCACCCTGGCTGGTGTGGCTCAGTGGATTAAGCTCCGGCCTGTGAACTGAAGGGTCACCAGTTCAATTCTCAGTCAGGGCACAGGCCTGGGCTGTGGGCCAGGTCCCCAGCAGGGGGTGTGTGTGAGGCAACCACACATTGATGTTTCTCTCCCTCTCTTTCTCCCTTCTTTCCCTTCTCTCTAAAAATAAATAAATATCATCTTATTTATTGAGCAGGCCGACACTCAATCCGCTGAGCCACACCAGCCAGGGCTCTTCTGGATGATTTAAATCAAGATGCAAAGAAATCCAATCTGATGCATTTGAATGAATGAATCATTGGAATCTGTACTTCTTTGAACATTTCCAGCATAAGCTATTCTATATTTTGAATATCACAGTTCTAACATCTACCACCCTCCAAGCCCTAAATCTGTGGTTTATTCTGCTCACTTGGAGGCAGACTGGCTTTCCTTCTTTGGTGTTTGCTAGTTTTTATGCCTGGTGGCAGTACCAAGAGCCTAGATTTTCACCTCTTTTTCTTATAGAAACTGGGGTTCCCCTGCCCAGGGAGCACCCCAACCCCCGTGAGGGTCTCAGCTCAGAGCATAGGTTCCAGGCTGTTCACAACTGACCTCTGACCTCGAGATCAGCCCCAAAGTCAGTTTTCTTTTAAAAAAATATTTTATTTATTTATTTTTAGAGATGGAGAAGTGAGGGAGAAAGAGAGGGAGGGAAACATCAATGTGTGGTTGCCTCTCATGCAACCCCTACTGGAGACCTGGCCCTCAACCCAAGCATGTGCCCTGACTGGGAACTGAACTGGCAGCCCTTTGGTTCACAGGCCAGCACTCAGTCCACTGAGCCACAACAACCAGGGACCAAATTCAGGTTTATTACAGTATCATTGCCTCCTCAGGCAGGCTGCCCCTTTCTGGTGGCAGCCTGCAAAGTAGTATCTGGGAGAGCTTGCTCTTCGGGGCACTGCTGGTTTAGTAAAAGAAAGGGGAGAGTTTCAAGCATCCCCAGGCTCAAAAAACAAAACAAAACAAAACAAAACAAAACACGCCAGACTCTGTCCTCAGTCTCCTCTGTCTCTGCCCCTGGGTCTCCACATCTTTCCCCCAGAGCAGGCCTCTCCAAAATTTTTCCCACCTGTCTTTAGCTACGGCAGCCAGATCCTAGGTCCTGAAGCAGATCCTAACAAAACATTCTGCAATGCATTTAAGAGGACAAAATAGAAATAGGCTGACTAAAGCTGAGTAAACTAATCAAAAAAATCCCACTCATTTGCTGTTGGCTCACCTGACTTCTCAGAAATTGGGCAGCGTCCACAGAATCAGTTTCTTCTATTTTCCTAGGTATGTCTCTTTCCTTTGGGACCCTGTGGTCGAGACTCCCATGTCCCAGATGCGAAGACTGAGGCCCAAGGAGAAGAAGCGATTTGCTGGAATCCTTTGAATGGGAATGGAAATCAGGAGTCCAGTTCGAACAGAGTCAGTCCTTCTCTTACACTTTATTCTGGGCTTTGGGGTAAGACAAAAAAGGTGAAAGATCAACTTTTTCTACCACTGGTAAGGCTGGGTCAACATTGTGCCACTAGGGGGCACTGTGCACAAGAGAGATTATTGGTTGGATTGGACTCTTGGGGTTGAGGGAGGAGGGGCTGGGAACTCAGACTCTTCAGTCCCTTTAACAGCATATACTTGGGGGCTCGGTGACATGGCTCAGAGTCCTGGATGGGTTTCTGTGCCCAGCCAGTGAACTTACAGAGGTTGGTGTAGATGCCTGGCATGTTCACCTGGCTGCAGGAGTCTTTTCCAAAAGATGGGAGACGCTGAAGACACCTCGTTACAGACCAAGGGTCTCACAGAGTCACTCTGTCGTTGGCGATTGAAAGAGACTCCAAAACACACACAGGTGGCCTCAGATGGGAGATCAGAAAGCAACCAAACGAGACCGAGAAATGAAGACAGAGAAAAGAAAAAAGAAGAGAAAAAAAGATAGCAACACACCTGTTAGAGGTTCCACTGAGCCCTGGCTGCACCTAATTCCGCTCCCTGTGTCCTAACAAATGGGTTTCCTTGGGTTTGTTGTCCTGTCTGTTAGTGTCTCATTTTCCATTTCGGTGGCTTCCAGAACCTGTGTGCCCCTCTGCATCTCTCTCTCTCTTTCTTTAAAAAAGATGTTATTTATTTTTAGAGAGAGGGGAAAGAAGGGAGAGAGGGAAACATCAATGTGTGGTTGCCTCTTGGGTGACCTCTACTGGGGATGCGGCCTGCAACCCAGGCATGTGCCCTAAGTGGGAATCAAATCAGCGGCCCTTCGGTTTGCAGGCCTGCACTCAATTCACGGAACCACACCAGCCAGGGCTCTATATCTCTTTGTATAATCTGTTTTTTCCCCCTATTTCTCCTTGCCTTTCATCTTTGAGTGCGTCTCTGTTGGTGTATTTCTCTGTGTGTTTCTGCCTCTCTGTGTCTCCCTGTGCTTATTTCTGTTTCTCTCTTCGCTTCTCTTTATTCTAGCATCTCACTCTCTTTCTCCCGATCTCTCCCCTTGTCACTATCTCCCTGTGTCTCTGTTTCTCACACCGTGTTCCCGTGTGTCTCTGCTGCCCTCCCTTCTCTGTCTCTCACTGGCTCTCCTCCCTGCTCCCCTGCCCTCATCTCTCACAAAGCACAGAGCTTGCTGGGGTGGTGGTCTGGGGGTAGGGATGGTATCGCAGAACTTGGACACCATCCAGGTGTCTGCCTGGAGCACAGAGCTGTGGTCAGCTCCTCGGGGGTGGGCAGGAAGCCCTCAGAGGAGGCAGGCACACCCACATTCCTAAGCTCACCATCCCCCAGCTGACCCCAGCCAGACATGGTGCCGGGCACTGGGAGGCAATGCTGGCGACGCTGACATGCTGCGTGGTGACAGAGTGAGTCGCTGGCGTTTTCAAAGTGATGATCGTGAGGTTGTCGGCCGCAGCAGGTTTGTCGTACTCTGGGTGCTTTATGGTGAGGCTGGACTTGATTATCTGGCTGCCTGTGGGCCTCAAGACCGAGCAGGCCCAGCTCTATGGTGGAGGAGTGGAGGGCCAGAGGGGATGGGTGAGTTCTGTGGCAATGACTGTTACCATCATTCTCACCGTCCATCATCACAACCAGCAATTGCATCACCCCCACCCTCTGCTTCCAAGTTCACTTTGCCTTGTCTAACTCTAATGGCCTTGCTTCTCTTCTTTTTTAAAAAAATATTATTTTATTTATTTTTAGAGAGAGGAAGGGAGGGAGAAGGAGAGGGAGAGAAACATCAATGTGTGGTTGCCTCTCATGTGCCCCTGCTGGGGACCTGGCCTGCAACCCAGGCATGTGCCCTGACTGGGAATCGAACCGGCGACCCCTAGGCTGGCAGTCTGGCACTGAATCTACTGATCCACACCAACCAGGGCTGCCTCTCTCTTCTAAGGACCCTTATGGATTCATTGGACCCACTGGATCATCCAGGATAATCACCCCATCTCAGGATCTTTAAGTAATCACATCTGTCAAGTCTTCAAGCAAGATCACATATTCCTAGGACCTTTTTGCTGGTGGGCATTGTTTTACCCACCACAAAGTCATATGACATATTTACTGATTTGCTTGTCTATTTTTCCTGTCTTCTCCACTGGAACACAAGCTCCTCTGTGAGGACAAAACACCCATGTCAAGGTCAACACTGTGTCTTATAGCCAAATGCAGGTCTGGCTGCCCACTGCTACCAGAGCCGGTATTGAGAGGCAGGTGCTGATGTAGAGCAAAGCGGTTGATTTTCAGGTATTGGCCACCTGGAAGATGGGGGACTCACGTCTCAGAGCCCATCTCCAGCTCTCGTTGGAGGCAGAGGTGTTTATAAGGAGGGAGAGAAGGGAACAGAACAAAGAGATTAAGGGAGGGGGTTGCAAAGTTCTTACGTGGAAATGAGCACAGTCCATTCCGATAAGGCAACTGACCGTCCATGTGCATCATCCTGGTTTAGTCACCTTGGCTTCACGTCCTCCTGACTGTTCATCACCCTGACTCCATGGCTGAACGTCAGCAAGTCTCCCTGAGCTGGGACGCCAGAAGGTCTGGGTGCTCTGTATCTTTAAAGCTAGTTCTTAGGATTCTTTTTTCTTTTTTTAAAGAATTTATTTTTTAAAAAGGGATGGAAAAAGAGAGGGAGAGAAACATCAATGTGTAAGAGAAACATCAATTGGTTGCCTCTTATACACCCCCAGCAAGGGGACCTAGTCTGCAACCCAGGCATGAGCCCTGGCCAGGAAGCGAACCGGTGACCTTTTGGTTTGCAGGCTGGCACTCAATCCACTGAGTCACACCAGCCAGGGCAGGATTTTCTTCTTTGTCAAGGCTGCAGGATGTCCCATGGAACGAATATTCTTCCTCCGTCCACCCATCGATGGGCACTTGGGTGGTGTCCCCATCTTGGTTGTTATGAGTAATGCTGCATGTAGTGAACATGGGTATAGACAGAAATGTCTCTTGGAGATGCTAATTTCAATTCTTTTGGGTAAATACGTTTAAATTCTTTTGGGTAAATACATTTTTAGGTAAAGAAGTAGAGTTGCTCAATCACAGGGTGGCTCTATTGTTAATTTTCAGAGGAACCTTCATAATGTTTCCCATAGCGGCTGTACCATTTTATACTATGACCAACAGTGAGCAAGAGTCCCAGTTTTTCCACATTCTCACCAATACGTGTTAGTTTAGTTTTTTGGGCAATAGGCAGCCTCATAGATGGAGGTGACATCTCAATTGATTTCCATTTCCTTGTTGATTCGTGACATTGAACATTTTTTTTCATATACCCGCTCACCATTTCTATGTCTTATTTGGAGAAGTGTCTATTCAAGTCTTTTGCCCACTTTTACATCAGGTTATTATTATTTTTTCCTATTGAGTTGCTTTTAGGGTCGCATCAAAAGAAATCATAGGCAAGACCAACATTGCAAAACTTCTGCTCCTCATTTTCTTCCAGGAGTTTTACGATTTTGGATCTTCTGTTTGAGTCTTTAATCTATTTTTGAGTTGATTTTTGTGTGTGTGTGTGTATGGTGTAAGATACAGGTCCAGTTTCATTCTTTTGCGTGTGAGCATTCAGTTTTCCCAACACTGTTTGTTGAAGAAACTGTCCTTGCCCCCTTGGGTACTCTTGGTGTCCTTGCCAATGATCAATTGACTTTATATGCTTGGGCTTATATCTGGGCTCTGTGTTCTAAGTATTAAAAAATTTCAGCCACCTGCCTTGGCCAGTGTGGCTCAGTAGACTGAGCACTGGCTTGCGAACCAAAGCTTCCCGGTTCGATTCCCAGTCAGGGCACATGCCTGGGTTGCAGGACAAGTCCCCAGTAGGGGGCATGTGAGAGGCAACCACACATTGATGTTTCTCTCCCTCTCTTTCTTCTTCCCTTTTCCCTCTCTAAAAATAAACATATAAAAAAAGGTATAGAGTGCTAAATCCTGCTTTCATCCCTTCTTAAAAACACAGCAACTAAACTATGTTGCTTGTGTCATCTTGGAGGGTTTTGTTGTACAGAAACAGCAAATGTGAAGACACATTCTTGTTTTTCTCCCGTCTTTAGCTGCTGGGTTGGACTTCTGCCATAGCAGTGTGTCTCCTGGCGTTCAGAACACTTGGTGAATCCTTTAAAATTCTTTTTCCTGTTATAAGCATCAGAGACCTGTAATGCCTGATTAGTTTCCAGGTTTGTGAAACACTGTTTAGATAATTACACACGTTATAAAACAATGGCTGGTGTGAACATGACAGATGACTCATAATGATGTTTACTGCTGAAGTCTTTCGGTCTGGGAGAAGTCAGTGGGAGGCATCCCCCCCCACACACCCAAGGGACATTGTAACTCCTTTGGGCCAGAATAAGGATCCTGAAAATAGAGCTAATAAGACTGAATGAAAAATGCACATAGGAAGATCAAAGATGCTGATAAATATTTTTTGGAGTACTTTTGATGTATCAGACATGCTTTTATTATAACATTTTATTTTGAAATACTCCAAGACTCACAAGAAGTTGCAAAATAGTACCAGGTGCTCACATAGACCTCAGCGGTGACACCTTTCACAATTACAGCGCATTGCCAAAACTAGAAAACTGACACGGTGACAATGCTATTAATTCAGATTAATGATCTTATTTGAATTTTGCCATTCCTCCTTCTCTCTCCCTCCCTCTCCCTTTCTCTCTCTCTCTCCACCTCAACCATTACAACAAAAAATTCTCTTGTGCTGTTTGATAAGAATCCCAGCAACCACACCCTTCCCCCAACCCTACGCCCTGACTTTGAGAATGTTGTAGAAATGGGATCAGACCGTCTGTAACTCTTTGATATGAAGGGTTTTTCCCACTCAGCACAACATCCTTGAGATCGAGCTGTCACATGCATCCATTGTTTATTCCTTCTGTAAACATTAAAAAGATACTTTGTATAGGTATTCACTATCATTCACAAAAGCCTGCAAGTTATAGGTTGTGTTAATAATTCTATTTATAGGTGGGAAAACCGAGGGCGGAGGAGTGAAGTAACTTGTCCAAAGGCACACAGCAGGTAAATGGTAGAGCTGGGATTTGAACCCAGGCAGCCTGACTCCAGGGTGTGTGTGTATGTGTGTGTGTGTGTGTGTGTGTGTGTGTGAGAGAGAGAGAGAGAGAGAGAGAGAGAGAGAGAAACCACACTTGGCACTAATGAAACTTGATGGCTTATTTTCCTGTTATATAACTAAAGACCTCCTGATTCCACTGATGGGTATATATTCGATAGAATTGAAAGCTGGGTCTTGAAGAGATTATTTGCACACCCAGGTTAACATCAGCATTATTCCCAACAGCCAAAAGGTGGACATAATACAAGTGTCCAAAACATGGCATATCAATGTAATGGATTGTTATTCAGAGTTAAGAAGGAAGAAGGTTCTGTCACATGCTACAATATGGATAAACCTTGAGGACATTATGCAAAGTGAAAGAAGGTAGTCACAAAAAGACAAATACTGTGTGATTCCACCTACATGTGCTATTTTAAAATAGTCAGCCCTGGCTGGTGTGGCTCAGGGCTGACTATTTGAACGCCAGCCTGCAAGCCAAAGGGTTGCTGGTTCGATTCCCAGTCAGGGCACATGCCTGGATTGCAGGTCACGTCCCCAGTAGGGGGTGCACGAGAGGCAACCACAAATTGACGTTTCTCTCCCTCTCTTTCTCCCTCCCTTCCCCTCTCTCTAAAAATAAATAAACAAAAGCTTTAAAAAATAAAAATAAAAATAGTCAAATCCACAGGGATGGGAAGTAGAATTGTGGGCTCCAGGGGCTGGGGAAAGGGGAATGGGGATTTAATGTTGAATGGGTACAGAGTTTTAATTCTGCAAGATGAAATAGTTCTGGAGGTCAGTTGTGCAACAACGTAAGTGTACTTAACACCGCTGAATGGCACACGCAAAAAATGGGTAAAATGCTACATTTTATGCTACATGCTTAGTGAGCACAATTAAACATTCAGTGTGAAAAAGGACGCCCTGATGTGTGAGTTGATTGCAAAATCTGAAACATTGTGGAGTCAGTTGCAAAAGCCATCAGACAATGACTAACTGTGAAAGCCAGTGATAACTCTCGTAATCATTATCACTGGAGGCGCATGACGCAGCCCTCCCTGAAGCTTTCTCTGGCTTCTTTCTTAAGGTGCCTTGTTAAAAAAAAAGCTATTAAAAAAATCAGCACAAATGTCTGATTGTGACGTTGAGCAATTTCACTCTTCATCTACTCCCCTGGACCCGTGTTTAGGCAGAATGATTTTTTGATGATTTTTCTGTAACCCAAATCCAAATTACAAAGCTTGGTTGGATATTATATTTCTCTCTCTTTGAAACAACCCCACAAGATTGTGCTTAATTGTCTATGGTGAGAATAATTTCTTGCCATTTCATCGACAACAATGTTAACATTAGGACCAAGTGATTTGGCCTTTTTAAACAATTAATTAATTTATCTTTAGAGAGGGTAAGTGAGGGAAGAAGAGAAGGAGACAAACATCAATGTGTGGTTGCCTCTCAAGTGCCCCCTACTGGGGACCTGGCTGGAAACCCAGGCATGTGTCCTGACTGGGAATCGAACCAGTGACCCTTTGGCTCACAGGTTGGCACTCAACCCACTGAGCCACACCAGCCAGGATCACTTTGGTTTTTGAAGGCTGTATGTCTATAGTTGTCTGCTCTTTTACGTCTTTCCAGTGTGCACACAAAGAAATGTCAACATTGGTTTATTTTTTAATTTTTAAAAAATGTATCCATTTGAGAGAGAGGAAGGGAGGGAGGAGAGAGAGAAAGATTTGTTGTTCCATCTATTAATGCATTCACTGGTTGATTGGGATTGAACCTACAACCTAGATGTATTGGGATGACACTCTAACCAAGTGAGCTACCTGACCAGGGACAACACTGGTTTATTTTTAATGAGAAACAAAGATAGATATTTGAAAATGGAGCCCGGTTCTCGGCTTCCCCTCACCTGGTGGGGTCCAGACACAGCCTCCAAATTCCCTCTGTTTTCACCCCCCCTCCCACCCCGGCTAGTTCAGGTTCACAGGAGGTAAGGCTCAGTTCGAGCTGCTCCTGGTCGTTTTGTTGACCCCTCACTTCTCACCGCAACCATTTCTAGAGGTTTCACTCTGAGTCCTTAGGTCTGTAACTTGCACTTTCTGTCTCTCTCTCTCTTTAAAAAATTTTAAAAACTTTTTTTTCACCTACAGTTTACATTCAGTGTTAGTCTCAGGTATACAGCATAGCGGTTAGACAATCATATGCGTTCCCCTCGACATTTCCAGTGCCCATCAGCTGACGATGGCATGTATTTTTGTCTGATGCCGCTGATGCAAACGCATCTCTCCGCCACCCGACGCTGCTGCTCCTCTCCTCCTTCCTGAGTTAGGAGACTCAGGTGATTCTCAGGGTCCCAGGTCCCTTCCACACTTCCCCTAACTGCCCACGAACCCCTCCCCCCGTCAGGGTTATACACATCCCCCAGCAGGGTCTGCGACTGTGTGTGTGAGTGAGTGTGTGAGGACGTGTATGAGTGTGAGACTTGCAGGAGTGTGAGACTGTGAATCTGTGTAAGCATACTGTTAGAGCGCATACGTGAGTGCTGTGTGCTTGTGTGTGTGTGCATCTGTGTGTAAGAGAGTCAACATGGGCGATGAAAAACCCACCTTCAGCCACTGGTCAGAGACCAAATTCTAGCCTGGACAGTGACCTCCCTTCTAGCAGGCAGCCGCCCCTTCCCCCCGCAAATGTATTAGTGGGTTTAAATTTTTTGACAGCATTCCTGAGAGAGACATGCCCCAGCTTGTGTTGCAGAAAAGACTCAGGCACAACGGACCGGCCCCAGAGGCTCTGCCCGACACCCTCTTCCCCTGCTGGGGGTGGGGACTCAATCCAGGCTCACCTCCACCAACCACCTTGTCCCTCCTCCCCCCAGTCCTCCTTTTGTGGGAATTCCCACTGCTGCCAGGTTTAAAGTTCCCACAAGAGTTCACAGAGGCATTTTGATGAGGAAGGTGAGGGGTGCAAGGGGCTGGAGTTTCTTCTCACTCTCGAGGGCAACGACCCAGTGTTTTCATCCTTCCCTCCGCACTCCACTGAGAACCCTTCTCAGGCTAACCTCTGCTGCTGTGATCTGTAGAACCCAAGGCCCTTCCCGACCTGAAACCAGGCCCCGTCCCTCCCCTCCCCGCTGAGTGGAGAGGAAATGAGGGCGGAGTAGGGAAAAGCCAATAGGGAGCAGAGAGGCCTTTGCAGTGGTCCAGCAGGGGGCGCCGGCCTCACACTCAGGAAGTCTCTTTGGGGCACCACCTCTCAGGCTGGCTGTCTCCCGCGCTGCTTCTGCTCTGTGGTCTCAGTTACCTGCCCAGAGAGGCCTCTCCTGACCAGCCAATGGGAAACAAAACTGCTCCCAAGCACTATCTTCATAACATTTGGTGCCCCCTCCCCCAAAATATTAAACATGTACTTATATGTGTTGTCTTCCTCCTTCTCTAAAAAGGAAAACAGCTACGTGAAAACAGACTTTCTATGACTTGTTCGATGCTGTGGTCTGGGAACCGAGGTCACTGCCTGGCTCATAGTAGGTGCTCAGTCAGTAAGTATTTGTTGAATGAATGAATGAATGAATGTCCAGGGGTGAGAGGAGAGCAGCTTGGGGTAAGCTGGTGGCAATGAAGATGGGAAACTCAGCCACTGAAATGCCATCAGACACATGTCTGATGTCCTTCCCAACACTTTTATCACGAACATTTTCAAGCATCTGGTACAGTTAAGAGAAATATGGAGCAGCCCTGGCTGGTGTAGCTCAGTGGGTTGAGCATCAGCCTGCAAACCAAAGGGTTGCTGGTTAGATTCCTAGTCAGGGCACATGCTGGATTGTGAGCTGGGTCCTCAGTAGGGGGCGCACAAGAGGCAACCACACATTGATGTTTCTTTCCCTCTCCTTCCTTTCCCCTCTCTCTGAAAATAAATAAATAAAATCTAAAAAAAAAGAGAAGAAATATAGAGCAAACACTCATATACCCAGTACTTAGATTCCACCATTAATATTTTACTACACTTGCTTAATCCCATGTCTGTTGACCTTGTATCTTATGTTTTAAAATTATTCTTTTAATCTTCACCTGGGGATCTGTTTTTCATGATGGTAGGGAGAGGAAGGGAGGAGGAAGAGGAGGAGGAGGAGGAGGAGAGAGAGAGACAGGGAGACAGGGAGAGAGAAACATTAACATGGGAGAGAAACACTGATCGGTTGCCTCCCATCCATGCCCCCACCTGGGATCAAACCCACAACTCTTTGTTGTATGGGGCCACACTCCAACCAACTGAGCCAGCTGGCCGGGGCCATCCATCTTAATTTTGACACATTTCCTTTTAAGTCACAGACATCAGTACACTGTCCTAAACTCTCAAATAAATATGTCACTTATTACAATTCAGACTTTTTGTTTCTTTTTTTAAGGTGAAATTCACATGCAGTGAAATGCACAAGACTGAAGCCTCCTTTTCAGCGGGCTTTGACAACAGTACACCCCTCTGCACCCCGAACCCCATCTGTGTGGAGGGCATTTGCCATTAACCCAGGAAGTTCCCTCCTGCCAAGTCCCAATCGATCCCCACCCCGACCTGAGGTGAGCGGCGTTCCACTTTCTTCCCACAGTAGATTACTTTTGTGTGCCCTGGAATGTCCCATTACATGGAGACAAAAGGCTTCTTTCTCTCTACCGAAGTTCGCTTAGGGAGTAGCATTCGTCCCTTTCAACTGCTGAGGAATATCTATTATTTGAACACAGCCCAGCTTGTTTATCCTTTCTCCTGTCGATTGACACCTGGGGTTACTACAGATAAAGCTGCTAGTTTGTGTAAAAGTCTGGGTGGGAACCTGCGCTGGCGAGTTTCTCTTGGAGAAATACCCCCACGTGGGATTGTTGGGCATAGAGTAGATTCTGTTCAGTGTTACAAGAAAGTGTCAAACTGGACTTCCGGCCAAGATGGAAGCATAGGTAGTCGCACTGTGCCTCCTTGCACAACCAAAACTAAGGACAACAAAAATTGAGAAACAAAAACCAACCAGAACAGAGAGAAATGAACTGAACGGAAGTCAGACTACAGTACATAACAGACCGGTAAGGAGGGGCGGAGTCGAGGGCCTGTGGAGAGGGGTCCCGGCAGGAAGAAGCACTGGCTGGTAGGCACGGGCGCGCAGGGCGCAGAAGGCAGCTGATGGACCGGTGGCAGACCCTGGGCTTGGGAGGCAACGAGCAGACCCAGTGAGGGGCACAAGGCAGCTGGCTGTCCGCAGCCACACATTTGCGTGCAGACAAACTAAGCGAAAACAGGCAGTGACATGGACCGCGTGGCCCAGGAACCCAGCGCCACCGGGTTTCAAAGCTTAAGAGCACCAGCTGGGAGCTGAGGCTGGGAGATTCTTTCAGCCTCACAGGAGACTTCTCGGGGAAACCCACAGAGTCCGGGAAAGTACACAAGCCCACCTGCCCAGGAGCCAGCACTGGAAGGGCCCAATTTGCTTGTGGGAGGCAGTGGAGGGGAGGGAAGTCCTAGAGAGAGCAGAGCAGGTGCCATTGTTCCCTCTCAGACCCCGCCCCCACATACAATGTCACAACCCAGCGACTGGGGTGCCCTGCCCTGGTAAACACCTAGGGCTCCACCGCCCTTACGTAACAGGCGCAACCAAACCAAAGGAAAATAAAAAATAAAAAAGATGGCTCAAACAGAATTGAAAGCCCCAGAGCCAATTTTTTTTAAGTGACCAAGAGATAGCCGACCTATCAGATGCACAGTTCAAAGCACTGGTGATCAGGATGCTCATAGAATTGGTTGACTTTGGACATAAATTAGATGAACAAATGCAGGCTACAATAAGAGAAATGAAGGAAAATGCACAGGGAACCAATAGTGAGGGGAAGAAAACTGGGACTCAAATCAATGGAGTGGACCAGAAGGAAGAAAGGAACAACCAAACAGAAAAGAATGAAGAAACAAGAATTCAAAAACATGAGGAGAGGCTTAGGGACCTCCAGGACACCTTTAAACATTCCAACATCCAAATTATAGGCGTACCAGGAGGAGAAGAGGAAGAGCAACAAATTGAGAACTTATTTAAACAGATAATAAAGGAGAACTTCCCCAATCTGGCAAGGGAAATAGACTTCCAGAAAGTCCAGGAAGCTCAGAGTCCCAAAGAGGTTGGACCCAAGGAGGAACATGCCAAGGCACATCATAATTACATTAGCCAAGGTAAAAATGAAGGAGAGAATCCTAGAAGCAGCAAGAGACAAGGAGACAGTAACCTACAGAGGAGTTCCCATCAGACTGTCAGCTGATTTCTCAAAAGAGACGTTACAGGCAAGAAGGGGCTGGAAAGAAGTATTCCAAGTCCTGAAAGGCAAGGACCTACATCCCAGATTGCTCTATCCAGCAAAGCTTTCATTTGCAATGGAAGGGCAGATAAAGTGCTTCTCAGATAAGGTCAAGTTAAAGGAGTTCATCATCACCAAGCCCTTATTATATGAAATGTTAAAGGGACTTACCTAAGAAAAAGAAGATTAAAAATATGAACAGTAAAAAAAAAGTCATCAAATGGAGGGTTAGCAACAGGGAAGTGGGAGGAGGAGAAAGGGGGAAAAGATATAGAGAATAAGTAGCATAGACAGTAGGTAGAAAATAGACAGGGGGAGGGCAAGAATAGTATGGGATATGTAGACACTAAAGAACTTATGAGACATGGACATGAACTAAAGGGGGGAATGTGGGTAGGAGGGGGTGGGCAGGGTGGAGGGGAGTGAAGGGGGAAAATGGGACAATTGTAATAGCATAATCAATAAAATAAAGAATTAAAAAAAAAAGAAAGTGTCAAACCTTTTCCCAAAGTGGTTATACTGTAGTAGGCTCCCGGCATCCCTGTATGGGGATTCTGATTGTTCTCCATCTCTGCTTCCTTGCAGTTTGGGGATTCAGCCATTGAGTGTGTGGCTTTAAGTTGCATTTCTCTCATGCCTAACGATAATGAGCAACTTTTTGTGTGCTTATTGGACATTTGTATATCTTACGTTGTACAGCAGACCTGTGTATAGCTTCTTCTTCTAGAGTAAAGGAGTCCTGAGATATTCTGGTTGCCTTCATCTAACTTTCACAGGAGAGCAACCTTCTCCTGTGTATCAGTTTCCTAGGGCGGCTGTAACAAAGAACTGCGAACTGGGTGGCTGAAAACTGCAGGCATTTATCTCGTCACAGAGCTGCAGGCCAGATGTCCACAGTCAAGGTGTGGTCTGGGCTGTGGTCCCTCTGAGACTCTTTCTTTTCCTCTTTCAGCTTTTCGTGGTGGCCCTCAATCCTTGACCACTGGGGAGAGAGAGAGAAGAGGAGAGGAGAACATTGATCAGATGCCTCCTGTATATGCCCTGACCAGGAATCAAACCTGAAACCCAGGTATGTGCCCTGACCAGGAATCAAACGCGTGCAACCAGCCTTTTGGTGTATGGGATGACGTTCCAACCAACTGAGCCACGTGGCCAGGGTGGTCTTCCCAGTCCTTATAAAGACACCCGTCTTATTGGATTCAGGGTCCACCCTACTGCAGTGAGACCTCCTTGTAACGAATTGCATGTGCAATGGTCCTATTTCCAAATAAGGTCACATTCTGAGTTGCTGGGGATTAGGACTTCATCATACCTCTTTTTGGGGACACAATTTAACCCGCTCCCTGAATTATGCCCAGCCTCCATCTGGAAAACAGTGATGTCTCCTGCAAGTGGTGGAACATTTCTCAACACCAGGTCTGGGGCAGTTACTGTGCATGAGGTGGAATTGTCATCTTGGCGTTACAGGTAAGGCGTCTGACCCTTCCACGGGCAGAAAGGTCAAGTAGCTTGCGCACTGCTGGCCTGGGAACAAGGCTGCGAAACTCCAAACCTCATGCCACGCCCACGGCTTTCCCAGGGCGGTTCTTCCATAGGGCCTGAAGGTAGCGCCAGAGAGCAAAGGACGGATCCCAGCACCTGGCGCTTAAAATTCCCTTCTTGGGGGCTCACGTCAAAGTTGTAACTGTGCATGAACTACCAGGGTATTTTGCTAAAATGCAACTCCTCACTCAGTCGGTCTCAGGAGGAACTAAGAACGTTTGTTCCTAACAATTTCTCTGTGGACTTACGAGAGATGGGGCTCAATGGCTCTTTCCTAATATTCCTGATGATCACAGAAGCAACTCCCAGGCTCCGCGCCCTGGCCTCCCCCCTTTTAATGCTCACGGCTGTCTGGTGAGGTGGCTCCATGCCACACAGCAGGAAACAGATGCCGATCTGAATCCGGCCGGTCTGCTGCATGGGACACTTCTGTAGTACAGAAGGGACGCTGTCCGTGGGGGCCCGGGCTGAGGCCTGGGGTGGGGGTGAGGGGGTGGGGGGGATCTGGAAGTGGGGGGAGGGGGAGAGGGTCAGTAAAGAACACTCCTCCACCTTGCACTGCCCGCCCTCCAATTCTCACCACGGAATTCTCTCCATACACTTGTACATGTATCTGTATCTCTGTCTATCTAATTTTAGTTCCTCTTCCATCTTTCCAAGTTTTTTTTCAGAGCCTCTCTCTATGATTCTGTTTCAGCCTCTTTTTCAAAGCTCCCCAAAGTACAGTCTGTCTCCCTCTTCAAATCTGAGTCCTCCTTTCAACAGTTTCTAGTCTCTCTTTCTTTAACGCTCTCAGGCTCCCCCCCTTCCCTGTCTGCCCCCCCCTCGCTGTGGCCCTAGGTCCTTGGGTGTGATTTTTGTTGGCTCCAGGGCGTTGTGGTTTCAGAAATGCAGCCGGATGCGCCCAGCCTCGCTGCCCCTTAGCCTGCTGGCTTGAGAGCCTGCTTCCTGAGGTTCCTGTCAGAACCTGGAGAGGCGAACACAGTGAGGTGTCTGGCACTCAATAAATGCGGAGCTGTCGTCATTATTACTAGGATTATTAACAAAAGGGAAACCCACAGCCGGCCTCTCTACAGTCGGCAATTCGATGCTTATCTGGTGTGTGGAATGCAAGTGGAAAATATTCCCACTAACAAAACTGGGGCCACTCCCTGACCTCGGTTTCTGGCCAGGATCAACCACCCCAACAGCGAGAACACGGGGTGGAGGACGCACCAGTGTTTGGAGCCACACCCTACAGCGCTTCTCGTGCTTCGCTGTGGTGTCCCGGAGATCCGAGCCAATTCTGTGCACTGCAGGCGGGTCTGGAATCCAGGGAGAAGCAGCCACAGTCGGGTTAGATGAAGTGTTAATTTGCTAAGTCAGAGATATAAAATAGTATCCGAAGGAGGCAACGCCGGGTGCGCGTGCACACCGTGCCCGCGCTCTCTCGGCTTCCCGAACCCCGCAGGAGGTTCACCCTCAGGACTCAGTCCTTGCAAGGTGTGTGGCCTGACGGTTTTACAAGCTTCTCTTTACTCCTTTTAGACCTTGGGGGCGGAGGCTGGAGGGCATGTGCACCTTTATCATCACTGGTTTGTACAGAATCCTTTCTTCCTTTATGCTCCCTCCCCCCGTTTCACAAAGTGGGTAGCGCGTTTCTTCTGGGCTTGTAATTTTCTTTTTTTTTTCCCCATTTTTTTTATTTAAATGAATACAATTTCAAGTACAATTTTCACCCCCTTACTCCCATTCAAGTCCTCCCACCCACCCCACCTCCCACCCAATCAAGCCCTCCCACCCCCCCTCCCTCCCTCCCTCCCATTACCACCCTCCCCCTA